>JANIPN010598803.1:0-11811 GCA_027478595.1 Erythroxylum anguifugum
CTGGATGGGGGATCCCTTGTAGGAATGACATAATGCTAATCCATGTTCCACACGGCCAAGGAAGCATCGTTTTTTAAACTTGGTCGCTCGGAATAGCATTGAGTCAAAGACTCCTTTCCCCGCGAAGACAGACGTTCTCGAGATTCTCAATCGCTTGGGGAGGAATAGTGCGGGAAGGGAGCGAGACCAAATGAGTTGATAAACGAATCCTCGCCGAGCCAGACGGTTTTCCACGTAGTTCGTCGGTCAAACCAACGCTTTTTATTGATTTTGACGATTGGATCTCTCTATGAATGGAAAAGGGGTGCTTCGGATCGGGAGTAACCACTAGTGATAGGGCAAAAATTGGGGGGAAGGACAAAGGAAAATAGCGATGCTCGAAACTATTATTCAATGTATAACAACAGGTGGTGTTATTGGGGGCGTGCTTGCAACGGCGGCCTTAATTTATTCCTGTTTCAACAAACGAAGACTGCAAAACAATGCAGAAATGGTGGAACACCTTTTACAAGATCAGCGAGTTACAAAAGTGCGAGTTGGCGATTTTGTAGTTGAAAGAGATAGCCACGAAAAACCCCTTCTTGAGATGACCTCTTCATCTAAGTCGGGAACCGCGGCCCTTACTGACTCTTCTTATCATACTGAAACTACGGCTATTAGAGAGATCCCGAGCCCCATTGAACAGTATGATTGGATTGATCTGAATCTAGTGGATTTGTTTAATTTGTATTTCTCATTCACAAATTCATCTTTGTTTATGCGGCTAACTCTGACTTTGGTGGTCCTACTTCTTGTTATTAAATTTGTCAAGTTAGTACGTTCCTATTCGAAAGAAAAAAGAAGGGATGTATAGGACTTCTATTTTTACCCATAGAATCTCTGAAATGGCACTTGCTTCCTGCGTCTGCGGCCGTTGCAGCTAAAATAACGGAGGATGGAGGCGGGGTTGGGTGGGGGACATCAAATGGATTAGAGTTTGAACAGAACTGGAAGAGGTTCGATTCCTCTTTGATGTTGTTAAGCAAAGCGCATGCGCGAAATGAGAGCTAGAGGAATGGGAAGACAAGAGAATGCCCGGGTACTCCATCTACCAAAAGAAATGATTGAAATAGAGCGAAGAATGGAAAGGCAGGCTGCGAAGGCGCTGACTCAAAGGCTGATAGGATTGAACTCAAAGGGAAAAGGAAATAGGCTAAGCAAGAGGATTTACCATCGATCGTGAAAGACGAAGTGACTCACCAAGAGCATTGCCCATCAGGGGCTTCGGGGACAGGAGCTAAAAGAACTAAACCAAAAGAAAATGGCCGTAGAAGGCTAGCTTTCAGAATAAGAAAAGGCACCTTATTAGCACGATAGGGGGATGCTTAGACAAGCAAAAAGCATTCAACAAAACAACAAAAATTCTTTCTTAGGAAGGATTCCCCTTACTGGGGGTGGGACTATTACACCAACTGAAGCTTAGGAAGGAATGGAAAGATAGGAAGCTTGGAGAGCTAATGGAAAGAAATGCGTAAGAAATAACAGATCTGCGATAGAAGTCGAATACGATTAAGTAACTAGGGGCAAGATACAGACTTTAGAGCGTCAAGTCATACACAAACCGGAGTGACTTCACTACCTGAAGAAAGAAAGCTGCTTCGGCAGGGTCGAAGAAGACGTGTAAGACACCGAGGGGCCGGGGCTTCTTTATTGTAAGGCGTCTAGAAGCCCCATTTTTGGCTTTTTTGTCGTGTCTTATGGGCGGAAAAGGCTCTCCATGGGCAGCGTCTGCTTCGGCTCAAAGCGAATAGACTGGCAGTCTTGAAGCGAAGGATAATTCTTTAACTGTTCGGTGTCGGCATCTTTTCCTACTTCTAACTGTTCTCCTAACCGGGAATTCATCTGGAGCCCAGACCTGCTACTCCTGTAAGCAAGGTTCGCTGTTTGTCCACCCTATTCTTCCTATCCTAATACCCCCTTTCTACTACTATTATATATTATAGGGATCACAGGCCCTAGCTAGATTCCTAAAAGCTCCCCTTTTTGCATAGGAAAGAATTGGCCATTGCCTTTTCGATAGCACAAGTAGAGGTCTGGTGCGCATAACTGATACCTGCCATCCATACTCGGAGAAAGGGACCGGAAGAGCCTATTTATTCTTATTCAATGTCCGTGGGTATCTTCTACTCCCCGAAAGAAGTTAGGACAGCCAAATCCCCTCTTGTTGGCACCTAGGATTAGGACTCTCGGCCATTACCGGTGGATGCGGCATATCATGGACTTTTTTACAAAAGAAAAGAAGGATATCTAAACCTTTTCGATGCCATCTCTTCCGAAAGAGGTTATTATGGGCATCTTCGATGAGAAGTCGAAAGCGCTAAGATCGGAAATGCTGTTGAAAGATGAATCCTCCTCGTGTGCGTGGCTAGCTGAACGCTTCGCACCTTCCTCTAGAGTAGCAGATTCTCTAAGACATTTGGCATGAGACAGACGCTTCTAAGTTCTCATTAGTATGATCCCGGGAATCCTCTTGTTTAGGTTTGTTGTTCAGAATCCTATACTATAAAGGAGAGCACTTCTTTTATCTAAGTCTTTCCGCCTTCTTAAGGCTTTCCTGAGCTATTCCCCTTGTTCTAAAGATGGGACCCAGTTGATGTTCTCACTGCATCGATAGCGAGTTGCTTCGGCACCCCTATAATATAATGCGGTGCAGTTTCAAGGAAGATGCACTTTCCCTTAACAACAATGAGAAGAAGATGCAAATGAAGAAGAGCCTATTTAACCAAGCATTCTTCAGCCACTAAGGGCATTCCCTTTCGATACAAGCAACGAAAGAAGAGAAGAGTCGGCATTAGCCCATCTGTTGGAGGAAGGACTACAGGTAGTGGTGCCGTAAGGGATTCCTCACTCAGAAGAACAAGAGGAATAGAAGGCTTTCAAGAAGATATTTCCCCGGGTCCGGTCCCATGCCACGTGTGGATCTAGAAGGTCCACCTTTCCGAACATCCTATGTAAAAGAAGGTCTGGATCGACATCTCGTCCCCTCAGCTCCTAATAAAAGAAGAAGCGACTAAGGCATCAGTCCTGTCAATGATAGAAGGAAATCTCCTAACAACTATAACAAGAGCTACTACTAGCTCATAAGCCCTATATTAATAAGGGAATGCTCCTTTGATCTATAGGTCCTTTTCCTTGCTTTAAACAATGCTTTCCCCGGGTCAGATCCTATATAAAACAAGAGGCATCCCCTCATCCTTTTGACGAGAAAGGCTAGATCTGCAGCTTTCAAAACATCGATAAGGTAAGTCTCCCTCTTTTACTTAGTGTTAGCCCTGGTTTCGGCTGCTGGCTATGCCTGTTGAGAGGGGATTGGACTACCCGAACTGCTGTTGGTGGGAAAGACAGATGCCAAAGCAGCTTCCTTCCGTCTATATAGTAGCAGGATTTTTCTAACTAGACTCGATGGTAGCGGCTTGCTTGACTAAGCTATTCCGCTTTCCGCCTAAATGGAGGTGGTATTTAACCCATCCTAATACTCAAGTAATTTACCTAGAGGTCCCGTAACATCCCTTAAAGCGAAGGAAAAGAGCCTCTTCGTCGATCTGGGGAATGAAAAGGCAAACATCTCTGTAGACTGGCCTATAATCTTTGATCACATGAGCTCCACCAGGTACTACCACAGGAGTGGAACCGGTAGGCTAATATGCGCTTAGTCTTTCTTTCAGACGTGGTAAAGGAGTGATTGAATGTATGAGATGGAACAGAATAGAGTATAGTCTGATTCTATAAAGAAGTGAACGATATACTACAATAACTGTCCTAGCTCGATGGCTACCTCGCCCTAAAATGAATACCCGGATAAGCCGTTACAAGCTGTAAGGGCAACCCGAGAACCAACAGTAGGTAAGCAAGCTGCTTTTCTTACTATATGAAGCAACTGACAAATCATTCACTCAATCAGAACAAGCATCATCTTCAAAGCCATAAATCATTGAATGAAAGGGAATTTATAGCCTATAGGCAGGGATGGCTCCCTGGAAGCCTTCTCATCAATAGGCATTCAATCTTCTATAGCATAGATAGGGAGCATCAACAAAGAATCAAGTCAGCAAGGTAAGCCTTCTTTGCTCGATATTATTCCTCCGGACCCGCTAATATAAGATGAGTTCGTTGCTTGAGTTGAGCTAGGGAACCAAAACTATCAGCCTCTCGAGGGGAGCTTCAGACTGGCTTCTCGGCGTCAATCGTTAAATAAGACAAGGGCTTTTCTTCGTGTTTTTCCTTGTTGCTGGGCCAGAGGGAGTCGCTAATCGGCCTCGCTTCTCGTCATTCCTTTTCTATGTTACAGAATAATTACACTTGTAACCTTGTAACTATGTTCAACTATGTGAAACTCATTTCGTTACACTCATTCTGTGAAACGAATCTCTAGTGACTTCGTACCTCACCCTCAGGAGCCCCAAGTAACGAATCCGAATGCCTATCTCCCGTTTAATAAGACTTATTGGAATGGAAGAAGGAGAGTAGTCCTCTGGTCATCAGTTAGTAGTTCAATAATCCTCTTGCCTAGCGGAGTCAGCCTTTAATGGACAATGATAGGCAGACCAAAGATTGCACATCGCAGTCTAAGCGTGCTTGCTTTGCGCACCGAATTCGAATCCGCTGGAGTGGCTCTTGGCTCACTTCCTTGAGCTTGAGAGAGAAGGCCAAGAAAGAGCACTTTCGAAGTAAGTCTCCGCTTTGTTTTATGGTCAATATCATATCCAGATCCACCTTAGTCAGAGTTGCATCTTCTAATACAGAATATCTGGTCTTACAACCTATTCGGAGAATAGTTACCTTAGGTTAGACGGCTTCTTGGACGGAGCAAGTGAGGTGTAGCGTTAGGTGACCCGGAAGCCACGCGCGGCGGTCAGTGGGCGCAGGTGTGGATGAGTCTCCTTGAAAAGAAGAGCTCTAAACCCCCTTCACTTGGTCGTGTCCTGTGGAGACAGCCCCCAACCAGGACCAGGAAGGTTACATAAATTCTTGAAATGAACCTTACCCTCTTTGACAAGTTGTTCCGACTTAAGGCCATAAAGTGGCAGAAGATCTTGGAATAAAAACCACTACTTAAGATGGTTCTTAATCGAGTCATCTTGGTAGTGACCGATGGTCTCAACAATTAGACAAAGAGCTCTATGTCGGAGTGCACTTGTTTGCTAAGGAGGTGATCAGGCTTGTCCGGAAATCTGGTTTCTTGTTCACTGCGCTTTACTTAAATGTGCTGTGTCATTGCAGCCCCGGAAAACAGGCCTCTTGCCTTTTCCTGTCTCGTTGACGAGGTAAGGGTATCCTAGGATTATCCCGTCTTTCCATCGTAGTAAAGTCGGAAAGATGAGACGTTCGACTTACTAGTGAAACTCTACTTAGCATTCTTCACTCTTGCAAGGGCTATACCCTTAGCCAAGAGATTGACAAATCAAATCAAAAAATAAAGTAGTCGAAAATCAATAGTGAGTCCGACGGACTCTGATCAGATGGTAGATGTCGTTAATGACATAACTGCCGACTGGGAGAGTCTAATTCGTACCTATGTACCTCGGATTGGCTCCATCCCCATGTGTCAGGGGAGTCCGTCCGTCCCCCTGTAATTCGGAGAAAGCATCGTAATCGTACCGCTAAAAAAACAATCCATAGGAGGAAGGGTCTCCTCTACGTATTGTTCATGTGCTCACGAATTGGATTTGAACCAATATTCCCGGGCTACTTTCCTTACCTCATGCATTGAATACGCGTAGGACTAGGTGACCGCTTGGCAGTAATCGTTTTCCCTCCTTCTTCCTTGTCTGATCCTATCCTTCAGGCTTGACAGAGCCAGTCAGGGACTGAAAATAGTAAGTAAGAAAGTCTGACCTCGGGGACTTAGGCTTGCTACTCTTTTTCCAACTAAGGCCGAAAAAGGTCCTCATTTGGATGAATACCCGGTTTTATTTAGTAACGTCAGCCTTCATCACCGTTTACTACGTAGTTTACGAAGTAGCTCGTTTCAAATGAGTTGTTTGTTCAACAACGAATAGTGAAACTCATTCGACCAACGGGAGAGGGAGATCAGCTGGTAAAGCAAGCCTAGCAACGTTTTTACGGTAAGAAGTCGGCAAAGGGGATGGAAGAACATCCGGAGTTAGCTCTGCAAAGGATGTTACAGGCTAGCTTCCGGGGGAATACGATTAACCGATTACAGATAAGTGAGAGTGTGCGGGCAGGTAGGCCTTAGAGTGAGGTAGACCGCTTTTGCAACATCCTACTCGCCGGCACCTCCTTTGAATGTGATAGGCGTCGGCTGTGTTGAAGAATTTGGTTGTCTTTTGACCTAACTCGCACTCTTCACCCGACCTATCAAGCTAGTGAAAGCAAGAAGGTAGCCTTAGCATTATTAGCACGGTACGTACGGATGGATTTCCTGTTGGCTCCCTAACTCCCGCTCTCTTCTCATCGCTGCGGTTCCCTAAGCACCCTCTCCCTTACGGTCGAATGAGTGTAACATAGTTCTACTAAATGATAGTGTAAGGCTTTGGAGATAGGGTGATGATCAATGACGCTTGGGCTCAGTCGGGGATTCCGGTCTTCCCTACTATGGGATGTCACTCACCTAGCGTGACAACGGTGCTTAGGGGCACGATGGTGGGTAGCTATCAGTTTATGTTCTTGGTTTGAGTACCCTCGCATGCTGGAGACGAGTTGGAATGTCTATGGAACACATCAATACAGACTATGCCGTAAGCTAAAGCGACTGAAGAGGCCCCTCAGAGCACTTTAGTCATATTTCCAAGAGGGCCTGAGATGACCTTGATACCATTGAGACCAGAGCACAGGAATCCCCAGATGATTTACAGCTGATTGCGCAGATGAGTGAGCTGCGTAGACTGGTGTGGAGGCATTTGATTTCCAGAAGGCTAAATGCCGGTACATTGTGGATGCGGACCGAAACTTCCATTCAATTGCCAGGAGGAATGCTAGTAGGAACTGTATAGCGGCAACGGTCACACAGGGGATGGCTGACGATACTACGAGGAGACCACTACACCGGTACACCAGGTAGATCCAACAGTGTTTTGCCACGGTTCTCTGTTGACGGTCATGTTTACTCCTTTCTCTATTGGTCATAGAGGATTTTGATTTTAGAGATACGGACTTTCAACTAAAAATTATCTTTTTAGGAGCCGGTTCCTTGGTTCTCTATTTTTGCTTCCTAAGCAAAACGGGGTGGGAACTAGTCATAACAACTCTTTCCTATATTATCCTTAATTTGATAATTGGTGGATTCATAGCTTATGAAGGATCTGTCTTTTTACATAGTTCAATCTTTTACTTAATTTTAAATTTATTCATCTTTTTCAATATCTATTTTGCTAGTATCAAAAAAGATGAATCACTCACAAGCATTTTTAATCAAATCAAAGTACGAGTTGTGCTAGGTAAATTAGCCTTTTTATTAGTAATACTAAAATTTCTCAAAGAAGATTTTACTTATTCGTGGATATGGCCCTGGCTTGCTACTTTCACGTTGCAGATAATTGGACTCAATCTTTTTTTCTTTTTTTTCGATAAAAAAGAAGATGAATTCTTTCAAACTTTAGGAAGGAAGCAAACCATCTTTCTATCTCGACTAATCATTTATGGGAGTGCCCTCCTCTTTTTTCTTCTTTTGCCCCTTTACTAAACTAAAAAATCCCCCTTTTTTTTCATGTTCGCCTGGGGAGGATAGAAAGTGAAGCTGCTCCATGGGCTTGGGCTTGAATGCCGGTTTTTATTTTTACGGTTGGCTTTTATGTGTATTTGTCTTTGTTTTGAACCCGAACCACACCTCATGGGCGCCCGGGCCGAGCGACAGGCTGAGGGCAATGGAAACTAAAAGCAGTAAGCTATGCCCAAAAAGAGAGGGAGAGAGAGATCTCTCGTTAGGTCTTGGGAATGTTGCTAATAAAGTGAAGGCTAATATCTCGCCGAAAGGTGGGAGGGGTGCCGAGATCCTGGGCAGCGGGATCTTCCCATCATGATCGACTAAAGGGAAAGTCGCAAAAGAGATATTGGTTCGAATCCAATTCATGATTCCAGTTCAGAAGGGCTTCATTCAATCGAAGAAAAGAAGGAATCCTTTTTGCTTTCTCCAACAACGAATTCGAAAGTAAGCAAAATATTATAGGCCTAGGGGAGAAGAGCTCTATCTTTCATCCGTCTTCTCGATCACCTTAAGCTGCCTTGATGGAAATCTAACTTCCTTTATTCAACAACTCAACCAGAACGGCAGAGATTCTGAAATTTACCAGGAATTCCGCTCTCATTTTACTGACGAACAATTCCGTCGCGCAAATGGGTTGCCCCTTCCCTAATGAATGAGATAAGAATGATCAGTAACCAGAATGAGTATTCAATCATAATAAGGGGGCCACCGATGTCGAGGGGGTAGTTAAGGTCAGAGGGTGGAGAATTGTGAGGGCGAGGGCGGCGAAAGGCCTAGCCCAAGGCATTGGCGAGCAAGTAAGCAAATGCCTATGCCAGGGTGCGGAGGCTGGCTGCCAAAACTGCGCCAATTTTCTGTCGGAGTAGGCTAAAAAGGCGTACTCATGACAGCTTACAGAAGACTTCAGGGCTGGAGTGAAGAGCCACAAAAGCACCTGTCAGGAACTGTATAAAAAGGACCGAGAACTACATAAATAGGTCTGAGACTCACTTCCTTGAAAAGAGGGAGAAAGAGTAATGTAGGCAGCGACCATTCAATAAATTTTTTGGTTGACCGACCTTTTAGGGTAAAATGTAAAATACTGAAGAGTAGCTAAATGAAAGGCAGCGAAGGGGATCCCCATACGTGACAGGGGAGGCACGAGCGGGGAATATCATAAACTCGAACAAGACCAGGGTCCGCCGACCTAGAAGAAGATATAGATAGAGATGGGTCAACAGATTCAGAGGTAGATTTGTCAAAGGACACAGACACAGGTACATAAGGAATCACATCATCACCTCCTTTTGCCTATGTCTCCCAAGCGGAGTTTCCCAGTCAGTTGGTCAAAAACAACTCAAGGTTCTCTTCCTATGGTGCTTTCAGTCTCATTTGATGCTTATCAAAATAAGCGAGTTCTCGTCCCATACTAAAGTCTGACTTCGATCATCGTCTCCCGTCTGTCCAAATTTTGATGTCACTGGACCTCATACAGCAACTTCTCCCTCACCTTGTCCAAGCTTGATCTTCGACCTTAAGCCGAGCAACTCGAGACGAGGCCCTTTTGAGATAGGCCTTACGCTGCTAAGCCAGCTGTAGCTATATCTGATCCGTTTGTTCCGCTGTGAATGCTATTGTTATCGTATGAAGTGGTTTTCCCGGCTTCTGTATCTTCTTCAACGTCTTCGGCTTTCACTTTCAAGAGAGAGAAGGGACCCGACCCGAGGATATCACTCCTAACCCAAAAAAGGAAAGGCAGACTGTCTCCGGGGACTTATGATCCTTCTATTTCAAGCATTTTACTTTCTAAGGCCTTAACGTCCTGCTTCAAACTTAGGAAACCGTGCTTACTTTCGTCCGGGGATGAATAGGAAGCTTCTCTTCCGCTCCTACTTCGTAAGGAAGTTTAGTCCCTTCTCCCTTTGCTACTGACTTTGCTAGCTCTTTCTGTGTTTCGGGTATTCTATCATTCATAATCATGTCGATACCATACTTTAGCTATCTTACGTGAAGCTTAATTAGGAGCTTGGGAACTATGTGCTAGGATTGGGCGGTTGCGTCATCTGCAACTGTTGCTGCAGCCGGGGAAAAAAAGCCCGATGGGAGAACCGGAAGCTTGCTTGCAGAGTTTGTGTTTGTTGTGACAGCACCTGGGCTAACGGAAAAGGGGCATACTGACCTCCTTGCTTTTGCAGCTTTCTCAATTGTTGATTCGGATTCGGTTGGTTCTCCCGCTGCATATGATACCTAAGACGAAAACGATCTCAATCGACCTAAGAAGTTCCATTTCGATAGAGACTGAGATTAAATAGCTTCTAAAGCACTAAGAGTGTCCCAAGAAGGTAATTAGGAAGAAGAAGAAGAAACCCGGCTAAGAAGGCGAAGGAGGTGCCACTAGCATCGGCAAGAAGAAGAGTTCGAAGCCCAGGCGGCGGGGCTTGCCATTGAACAACATTTTTCCGTTTGTTGAGAGCCCAATCTAGCCAAGAAATCAGCAGGTTGGTTACCTTCCCGGAGATAAGGCGCATAAGGCTTTTCAGGTTGCAGAATGGAACAGGAGCGACGCTCTTTGATATTGATATTCCTGAAATGAGAAGTATACCATTCGTGCCTAAAAGAAATGGTGCTCGATGACTAGGAGTTGAGTGAAGCGATGCTAGACTACCAAATGTCCCAGATTTTGCTGTTGGAAGAATGGATAGTCGAAGAAAAACTTCGAATTGGGAGGGCGATCCTCCCTGTGAACTGACCGTACCTAGTCAGTAAGCATCCCACGGTCCCAACAGGGAAGGGCAAGAAGCAGCGGGATAACGAAGGTAGCCTACCCCGCTTTGCTAATTGAAAAGTGAGACGAGTGAATCTTCACGTTTAGGAGTTCATGAGCTAAGCCAGATCGTTCGAAGGTAAAGGAAGAAGAGTGCTACCATGGGGATTCCTTTCTTTGAACCCTATTAGCGGGTTTTCTAGCAAACACTTGCTGAACCTAAGACAGATTGCTGTCCAATCTCGTTCGGGTAAATAATATGGGCTCTTAGTGTTAGTGGGTTGCACTGACCAGTGCTGTGGTCTTTCGCTCGTTGATCGTCACATCGCCTACTTTCACCCACCTTAGGATCCTCTTTTAAAAGAAGAACTGCCGGTTAAAAGACTGCGAAAAGCAGGATCTCCGTCAATAGGCGCAGGTTGGAGGGGATAACTTCTTGACTGATTTAGCATTGAATGCTTTTATTTCATAAGCAAAGCACCACAGAAAGCTCAGAAGGAGAATGAGAAAAAGAATCTCATTTCTGCTCATTGGACTGATTCTTTCTTCTTAGCCTTCGGCTGATTAACTGAAAGGTATTCCAGAGCGTCTCTTTCCTTGCATATCTTCGTAACCCATCATCTGGTCTTCGATGGCTCAAAGCGGGGTCTTGTGACCATGCCTTCCCGCTCCTTTTTCTGGTCGTTTTGGCCCCCTTTAAGGCATAGTCTTTCACCCGGGCGCAACCCTTCTTCTTTCCGAACTAAAAGGAGAGCGTTGGTTTGCTGTGTGGGTGGTAGGTCTTCCTTATTCAGTGGTCAGTGTTGGGAATGTTAGAGCGCCAAGCAGGAATGAAAGCGGTGCCCCTTATCCGCACTTTAAGCTTAGAGAGGGTTTACAGGGTTTAGTTAGCGGAGTAGATCAGACGATTGGATCCAAGGCCGTTCCTGGGGAGGAATGAGAAATTCAATAAGAAATTGGATATCTCGCTTGATCAAAAGGCAGTTTTTAAACAAAGACATTTAAGTGGCATAGTGATCCCCGCTGAGGTGATGATTTTTACCTAATTCTCGATATTGCACTAAATAAAAAGAAATCTTTTTTAGGCGATCCTCTTGTTTTCAAAGCCGGGACCCCGGTTATATACCGTATAGTACCTCTAGGTCAGTAGCAAACGAAAGCGAACACGAAAGGAAGGCTTAGACCAGCCCCTTATATTCCAATTGTCTTTGTCCCAATCCAATGTCTGTGATCAGGCCAAAAGAATAATGCTTAGCTGAAGGCAAGGGTTGAAAAGAGAAGAATATATTGCTGAAAAAGCCCTTTCTTTAAGAGGTCTTTGTCCATTTCATTTGATTAAGACTCACTCCGCTTAGGCCGCATCTTT
>JANIPN010598909.1:0-11808 GCA_027478595.1 Erythroxylum anguifugum
CGTCCTCCTCGCCGGATACCCGTTGAGATGACGACGACGACGACAACGACGACGACAACGACGACGGAGGCTGGGAGGTGGAGGTAGACGGAGACAATGGGGATGGCGATGCGGATGCGGACGTGCCCGTGCCCCGAACCTGATCGTCCGGCGTCGAGGCCACGACGGAGAGGTCGAAACCGGCGCAGAAGGTGCCGTGGTCGCCGTAGAAGACGCAGACGCGCTGGTCCGGCGCGGCCTCGAAGGCTAGGAAGGCGCGGTACAGCTGCCGTGCGGTGCTGCCGTCGACGGCGTTGCGGCGGTGCGCGCGGTCGAGCACGATCGAGGTTATTCCCTCCTCGGTCGTGGAGACTCGGACGGTTTGGGGCGGCGAGGATGGCATGGTTTGTTTTATCTACGTGTTGTTGTTTCTTTTTTGCTAGATTTTAGTGAAGGGTAGGGGCGGGATTGGGAGTTTGGTGGCCGGATTTGTTGCGTGAGAAGTTTTGGGATGTCGTCGATGCATCGTGAGGGGATGGCGGGTCACTGTGTTATCTAAATCGGAGCGGGAACGCTGATCCACTTTCCCAACATTACTCTTTTAAACGACAAAGATTTCGATACTAGGCTTGAATATAATAATGAAACAGTTGCCACCTGCCGGATAGATTCTTTGAAAATTTGATTTGTATGTTATTGGAACGTTAAGACCAAATTTGATTGAACCTTGTGACTGATGATGGTCGTGGCGGTGAGAATAATCAAAAATTTCTTGACACGGCTTCAAACCGTGTATAACTTGCATTGGAGTGGACCGGAGCACACGTTATGCTGTGTTTAATATTATAGATTGTGCCTGCGATGACAGATTCGAAGTAGGTAAAAAAATGGCTACGATTTGCCGCCCTCCTCAACTGCAGCCTCCTTTCTACTCTCCCTACTAAATATGTTTTTCATTCGCTGCCAGATCGTGTATTGCGGTTCGTGACAGAAGTGCTCTCTCATGAACCCATAGAATATAACCGGAGAAAATTGCTTTTCTTCAGGAACTATGTCGCCTGCAGGAGTCCAGTGTGCCCCATCAAAAACATAATCCTCATCCCAGCGGTGGACATCCTCCTTGGCCTTCTCTTTCCTCTTGCTGGTCTTTCTCGTGCTGCTAACTTTGGCCTTGCGTGCCCGATGCCACTCTGCTAAGCTTAGACTTATGTATTTAGGATCGACATAGTCTAACGTCTTGGAAAACCACGCCTTGGGCGAGTAAATCCTGGTCCATTGTTGCCCTAGGTACTTGAAAATGCCCCGTAAAGTGGGGCTATCAAGGAATCTTTGAACAAGAGTTACGTTGAATGCCATAAAAATTAGTGGAATTGCAACTCCAAAACCAATCCCAACTGTAAAGCAGTTAGTTTCCATGTTTATTCTTATTATTTTGAACGTAATGGTCACGATCTAGCGATGCTGAGTTCCCCACGGTATGTAACTAGCGATTGTCGGTGGCATTGATCATCTCCTTGACCGCCAAGGTTCCCAAACGCTCCTGTTGCTTGCATGGGGATTGTTATCAACTGTTTAAGGCTACTTACAAAGTAAAGATAATGCTTGGTGAAGGGGCCAAGTGGTTTCACCCTGTCCGTTTATGGGAAATTCGTTGACGTTAATAGCGAGGAATGATGACATAAAATTTAACGGGAGCTTGAAGGCAGTTAGTCTTCCTCCTGAGAAGTCTAAAGGGACTGTAACTTACAAAGATAACCGTGACTCCCGTGAAAACTAACAGGGTCTAAAACATTAGTGACAGCTTAGTTATTACTGGGATGTTAATACCGTTTCCTGTCTGCCAGCTGCCTCAGCTCGAACACGAGCGTAACGTGCTTCATATGCGTTTGCTTGCTTTTGCTTTAGGTCGAGCAGGTTGTTCAACTTTGCAAAATTAATTTTCGAGTATACTCAGAAATTTGGACTTACGGATTTCAATGTCCTTTTATTCTGATCATCTATCTTTTTGAAATGTGCAATGTTATCATTTACTGCCTTCAATCTGAGATTATGCTGGGTGACATTTGCAATATTCTTAGTATTGAGCAATTTGTTCGCGTCGTCCAGAACCTTTCTTTGGTTCTCCAAGACAGTCGTGATCGTTTTTATCTCGTCTTGTATGTCCTTGACATGAATCATGAGCTGGATCTCTTTATGAACATCTAGGAAAGATGCAATTGTGTCGGCTTTATTTTTGAGTGAATGACTATCATTCACATCTTTAATTTCATGTGATGCTTTCTGAAATGCATTCATCAATTCAGTTTCTTCGTTTGCCTAGATGCCTATGTTAATAGATAAATCTAAACACAGCCTGGATACCCATCCAATATGGGTTTCTTTGGCTGGGAAAGGGATTTTCAAAAAGAAAAACATACCGCGCTACCAATAGCTAGCTCAAAGAATTCTAAGAGTCGACAGTCCTCGGCGACCTTCGACCTCTCAAGAACCGCTATGCATCTCGAAGAAATCAAATGGATGAGGTCTTGGACTGAACTTATAGATGGAGCCCGACCATCGATGTTGAGCATAGTCTTGAGAAGACTTGGAGTACGTGGAGTGCTACGGCTCCATCGCTCAGGGAAACAAGTAACTATAACGTCAGATTTAAATCTGCCCTTTGGAATATGTAAAAGCCAGAGTTGATCCACCATAATGATCTTAATATTGCCAAGCGTCTTGCGCCTCTCGAGCGGCGAAACCCGAGGCTCCAACGCTCTCTGTTTGCTTATCTTCATATGGCGATATACCACTTGATCACGATCTCGGACGTCTGTATCTTTGAGCATATAGTACGAGTACTGATCTAGAGTTCTCCGAACTAGCAATGGATTCGCTGCGCCGAGATACCCTAGAATGTTCAGCTCTCTTGCTTGTTCTACTCTCTGATTCTCCTCAAGTTCGTCAATATTGTCGTTATTCTCCTTGACTTCCCCTGTGGACGCGCGAGTAGGCAAATTTTGAGTGGAAAATGAGTACGCAACGGAAGAGGCCGGTGTCATATCATATCCAATGACGTTGGGATCAGTAGTGGCTGTGCTTACAGGTGAGTGGGCGCCATCATCTTCATCGAGTCCTGAGTTCGAAAATTCTCGCTCTTCTTGACGTGAGTTTCCATTAGCCCTAGATTTAGCATTTGAAATAACATGGCTCATGCGTGCTCTCCCAGCGGTTGTTTCGAAATCGAGAAACGGCATACATAGCATCGTGATATCGAGCTCTTCTTTCCCCCTCTTAGCTGATATCTTCTCTGCAAAAGGGCTCATAAAAGGGCTATGCATGTTTGCTGATTCGTGTCTGTGTATCTTCCAAGCGGCATGATCGGTTGGAAAATCTAATCCAAGCTTGAGCAAGAAGTCTTGTAACCACGTTGTATTATGTGAAGGAATATGAAACCATCGTGCAATTGACTTCAAAGATGTATTGGACTTGTTTGTGGACCCATGCTGTTGAGTGCTAGCACTGGTCTTATAGTCATAGTCATATTGAGTGGCATCCTGCACTGCGTTGTCTAGAATCTTCATTGGGCCAGCATCTTTACTGGGCGTATAGATCATTTCAAAAACACTTCGGCGCTCGCAGGCAGGACCATGGCCTTCAAAGAATTCAGTAGCTGTTATGTAATGATACTTGCAGGCGTTAATTTTTTCCGTGGATGTAGGTGCAACCACCTCTTGCCGCCGCTTTCGAGGAATGTCCTGCCCTGGTGGAAGCAGAAACGGCCTATGGGTCAATTGCCAATAGATCTCTTCTGCGCCTGGCTCCTTTTTTTCGGCTCTCTCTTTTGCAAGTCTAAGTGCAGAATACCCACGTTTGTTTTGTACCTTGCTGTCGGCACCGAGCTCGAGTAGTAGGCGGACGAGCTGCGGCTCTGAGTTTTTGACAGCTAGATGTAGAGCAGTATCGCCATCTTTGTCTAATAATTCAACTTCAGCCAGCGCGGTATGTAGAGCCCATTCGACTATTTGGTTTTGCTTGTTCTTCACGCTTCTGTGAAGCACAGTTGCCTTAAGTCTTCCTTGAATATTAACGTTGATTCCGCGTTTATCCACCAAATATTTGAGACTTTTCACGTCTCCCTTTCCTGCTGCATGGAGCATCTGTTCTGCATTGCTGTACTGAACTAGTTTATTTCTCACTTCGATGTAATCGAGGTTTTCAGGGCCTTGAAACTTGCTCATATTCTCAAACGTGGAAGTGAGATCGGAGCACTCATCGAAACCACCATCGGTATCTGCTACCTGATCACGCGCTTAGTCAAGAGCTAGCAAAGATCATGTTTGACTTGCCTCATCAGAAGGTCGGAAATACCACATTGGGATGCCTTGACTCGCGCAGAAACTTTTGAAGTGCGTGCCTCGATTTGTATTGTATTCTTGGTGTGCAAAGACTGTCTCATTTAGACCCATATTTTTTTCATCTTCTGAATCTCTTAGTTTTTGGAAATGGCCACTCCAGGGCGAGCCAAGTAGTATAATACCGCCTATCAATTCAGATATTGACCGGAACTGTGGATGCCTCATAACTATTTCTATAAGATCCATTGCGACACCATAGACAACAAATAGTATTGAGCCTGGAATAACCCATTCTTGGGGATTCCGCGAATTCTCAGTACTCGATGGGAAAGATCCAGGCAATCTCTTCTTAATCTCCTTGATCAGAATCTCAGCGATGGTGTCCAAAACGCGCGCAGGTGACCGGTATCCAAATTGAAGTACGTCTGCTTCTGGCAAAGCTTGCGGGAGCATATTGTTATCTGTCAGCCAACGGACCCGTTTTACCTCTTCTATTGTTGCTGGAGAATTAGCGCGTATTGTATGGATGGAAGCGGTATCTTTTTCGCTTCCGCTATGGGCACTTTCCATCGATTTTCGATGGGCAACTGAAATCGCGGACTCATATTCTTTGCGGGAGGTAACTGTTTTATGCGTCCATACGAGATCTTCGTTACTCTTACCATCAACGTAGTTAACCGCTATCACTGTCACCGGACGAGGGTTCTTCGCCGCTTTTGAATCCCTAATGGGCCGCAGCGGCCGCAAAAATGGAGTAGTCTTAGGTATGAGGTAGAGCGCGTTTATCTGCTTCTCACTTTGTAGCTGCGGTGCTTGCTTGGGAGAAGACGTTTCACCTCGCTGTTTCGCCTGCTCTAGGGTAATCGTTCGACGAAATTTAGGTCTTCCAGGCTCGAGAGTAACCGATCCCCTCTTAGCCGTCTGTTGCCCACCACTCGATTCTTCATTGTCTCGGCGCACTTCGGTATTATCGTTGTCGTTAACTTGAGAAGCAGGCGAAGTCGGAGTAGGTGTGAATATAGTAGTATCGAAAGTTACATTGTTCGGAGAAGCGTCGTTCACACTGCTGCTATGAGACTCGACGGTATTGTCTTCCTGGTCATTGGAAATAACTATTTGGGGAATTGCGCTAGGAGCGGGTGAAATTCCATTGCCAGCCTGGTCTGCAGAAGCAGAAGACATCAAAGACCTTGATTTCGGGAGAACTGTTAGGAATGGTATTGGTGCGTTTGATTCTATTACAGCGTCGAAAACCAAAATAAACTTTTGCGAAGGACAAAACCGCCAGCGTTAAACAAGATATAAAAGTCGCTATGACATCGGGCGCCCGATTGAAGAGTACCTAGCCATATGAAAGCCAGCAGACTTTGGAGAATAGTTAAAATTCGACATCTGTGGGAAGAAGGAAAGAAGAGGAACTTGATTATTTTATTACTAGAAGAATAAGGCAATGGGGTCTGCTCGTATAGCAGGATAGCCGCATCATACATAAACTGTGGTGTATCGAGCCTTTCTAGAAGCCGCAGTAGTCCCAACTACTCCGTCAGCTTCCATCGAAAGTAATAAAAAAAAAGACGCAAGAGCTTATACCTTGCCAAAGTACGACCATTGTCGCCAAAACCTAGATGTAAGACCACCGTTCTCGTATTATTATTACCTTAGAGTCTACCTAGGACAGGCTGAATTCGCTGAGGTAGAAGATAAAAGGCGTCATAGTGACACGAGGCTGCATGTCGAGCTGCATGTCAAGAGTTTTCGAAGCGGGGTATTCGAAAGGCTGAGGTTTTCTCCACCACCGGTAACCAAGTGGTCACCCTGCGGATAGCCTTGTCACCCGAGGTTGTTAACATGCTTCAAATGTCAAGTGCGAAAGATGGTGAAAAAGACATTAATTAATTGGGGATATAAACGTTAGTACCGCGCTTTTTTATGATGTAGGAGTCAATCCAAGTGAAAAGATTGAACGGATCATTCTTCTTTAGCCCGTTCATTGACTAGAAAGAATTACGAAGCTGACCATGATTGTGCCCAACTGCCAGCCTCGTCGTGTTTGAGCATCAGGTCCCGCCCTGCAGACAAGAAGAAAACTGCCAAGACCGGCTCAGCTCGCACTGCAGTCGATTATTGTAGCCGTTGGGAAGATGCAACTGACCCATAGTACAATCTAAAATCATGCACACCTAGTACTTAAGATACATCCATAATTTTGGACGTCACATTCTATCAAAAGTATCGATCACAACCTTCTCAGCAGTGCCCGAGCTGACTCCTCGAACGTGGTCCTTTACTTGATGGTGTCCGCAAGGCTAGTGTTGCCTGTAACGCGGCTGATCGTTGCGCTGAAAACTTCTCGCGCCTGCCAATTGGGACAATTAAGGGCGAGACTGTTGTTCGCCGAAGTCGACAACTTCTGCACCCGCGCCCCTTTTTCCTGGCTTTTTGGTCACACCAGATATTAGTGCCTGGTTGTGTTACCACTTTACAGCTGCTTTGTACAACCCCGGTATCCGTGATCCATTCTAGGCTTCATAACATTGCAGACGTTCGATCAGAGCGGCATCTCAGCCTTTACTTTGCACTTCATTACATCTTGCTATATCGGACACGTCTGTGCTTCTGCCCGCCCCTTCGTGGGTGGATGGTGATTTTTCCTTGTCACGCTTATTGTTGACATACTTAGTAAAGGTGAGATAGATCGCAGGTAGGTTCGCAATGACCCCTATAAGGTTCCGTTGAAGAATGAAGAAAATGTACTGGTTCACAATCACACTTGTGACGTCGGCCGTCCCGTCGTCGAAATTAATGTAGGCAAGACTAATGAATGGAACCGCAGCGACGCTATTAATTTACTGTTAGCGAAACTCTGCCACCATTAGAATACGATGTTCATACACCAAGGCGCTAGCTATCAATGCTAGAACGAGCAGCATTGTCTTCAGTCGTATTTGAAGACTGATGAGGAAGAAGACCGGAGCAAGAGCGAAGATGATATCTGTGGCTCCGAAGACAACTGTGTGAAACGTTAGCATCATAATGGCCTCCGGAATCTGTTCTCTCTGAGCCGGTCCCCCAAAATAAAGGGGTTCATACTGAAATAGACATATGTCAAGGCTAAGAAGGTCTCGCGATCGGAGATGCTACTTGAATCCTGGGATTCCCAAAGTATTTCCAGTGGCACCGCTTCGTCTTTCCACAAGATCTCCATGGCGATGACTACGACAGCAGTGACAACTAGAAACCCCCACATTATCTTGGTAAAGATGAAATCTCTAGACTTGCGACCAAACTGTTCCAAGAAAAGACAAATAGACAGCTTGATGCTCCAAGACGCCCACGGCGCCACCTTGAATGCTAGCACCATGTACTTCAAGGCCTGGATCCCATCCTCTGGCGCGACGAATCGGTAGTGACGCCCGATGCCGGAAGAAATTGCCTTATAGTCGAATCCAGCGGTGATTATGTTAAGGATCTGAGCAAAGACCTCGTTAGTGGTGCCCCCTATCAATCAATGTAGGAGGTCAGGGTTCTTTACCGTCCCTATGCACATGCATATATCGCTGGACTTGATTCCGGTCCTATATAGAGCCTTCAGGGCAATCCGTATACCAGTCGTTAGGACAAGCGCACCAATACAGAACGAGACCGTGATATACAAGGCAGGTGCACGGCTTTCATCTCTCAACATAGGATCAAACTCTGATGCAGACATGATAGTGTTTATCACAATAGTTCACTTCTTCTAATCTTTACAGACGCCGCTGCACTGGAGGTATCGTCGCTGATCATCTACGACCTCGAGGGATTCCTTGGAGAGCACCACCCACCCTCAGAATACCATGCCGCAGATGACAGAATCTGGACTTCCTGTAGCTGAATATTGCATTAACCTGAACCAGAGGCAATTGCCTCATTGCATTGATTTTTGTTTAGAAAGAAAGATACCTCGGCAAAAAGGACGGCCCGCCCACGTCCGCTCGAGCCCGACCCGTTAAGCCGGAGAGCGGGTGTGGAAAGGTGCTTGTTCTACGGATCCGTACTCTTCAACGCTCCCATGCCCGCTCTGGTCTGCTCAATGCTCATGTCCGCCTTGGCCTCCATAAAACCACAACAAGTTCTCGTATTTCCGTCCCATTATGTCCGCTCAAACGCGAAAGTTCGCGTTCGTGGGGGGCCGCGTGCGGTCGCTGCAGTCTGCAGTCTGCAGGTACCGACACGCATTGAGTCTGAATAATTAGACAAGGTCGGTAACAGCCAATAATTCATCTCCACCCTAGAACCCTTTTATCATTTTGTACTGGCTTTAATCGCCTACTGGTGCGCAAGAAGCTTTTATGTTGGAGTAGTTGTATAATAAGGCCTCCCACTGACCATACTGACCTTGGGATGGTGCAGCCCTAGGAGAAGCGTTGTGACGATGCAACTCAAATAATAACGTGGAGAAATTAACTAACCGTATTATTATTATCCTACTTCCCTCGTGCTGCTTACACTCGAGACAATAAGCGGAAATCGTCCGCCCCTCTGGGTCGATCGGTGTCCCGATCTCGACTGGTCTCAGAGGATGCAGGATTTTCGGCGCGTCGAGGATCAAGCGCTGCGCCGCGGCTGAGGCTGTAACCACAGACCACATTATAGGGTGGGAGGGTTCCCGCCCAGTCTCTCCACCGTCTCCAGTGTCTCCAGACCGCAAAAAAAGGCCAACGTCAGTGACACCATGACGCCTCCCTCCCCCTGCCCCCTGCTCCGACAGGCCAGTAGGGGGTTGCGCCTGTAGCGCCTGCGGGTCTGTAGCGTCAAACGCGGGCAGCCGGTTGTGCTTGCCGCAGCCGAATCCGAAACGGGAGTGGCTGTGAGCCTGTGCCCCAGCCTGGCAGGCTCCTGGAGGCTCGAGAGGTCGCTGCTTTCAGGGCTGTGAATAGTTTAAGGCCCCCCGGCAGCTTATGCCAAGGCCACCCGTCTCGCAAACAGCCCAATCGTTTTGGTCACTTTGGTGCTCCCCAGTCGAACTAGGCCCTGGCGGAGGATTGTATTTTTGTATATGCTTGCATTAAGCTGGGCTTTTGCGTGGCAGGATGGTAGGATACGAAGTCCAGCTACGGCGTGGCGGTTTTCGTCGTCTATGCTGAAACTCCTCATATTGTTCGGAGGAGTCTCACGTAGTTTGATATACCTGTTCCTACGTTCTTACTCCTTTCAATAATTTCTCTCTCAGTTTTTGAATACTTTTTGGTTTTTTGTCATAGCCTGGGGCCCTGATTCTGCATCTGATTTTTGCTCTCTCCCGTTTTTCTTCTTTTACATTGTTGTTTTGGGAGTAACAAGGGCAAAACACACATTTGGGCAAGATGACATTTATACCCCCGATGGGAGTTTTCGGCGCCTGCTTATCTACTTTTATCCTCTCTGTAGCTGCGCTGATAACTCGGTTTGTCTGCAAATGGCGAGTTGGATATAGATCAGAGGACTGGGTAGCTCTCGGAGCAACAGTACGTATCTAGGATGCTGTCGGTTTATTCAAGCTAACTTTCGTTCAGTTCTCTCTCTTACTCGGAGTGATTTTGGTATCATTGGGTAGATTACGCTTGATATAGTCTCTAAGTGATTGTACTGATTGATTTTAGCTGTATTTTTAGGAGGCATGCTATTTGATCCCCAAGTAGGCATACTTGGCTTCAGTGATGATATCATTACCATCCAGAGGTTAAGTCGGGAAGATTCCATCGCATTCGTGTGGGGAATTATCGATGTCAGCGAATTCTCAGATTTTGGGATCGTGGGACTCGGAATAGTAAGTTCAACTCTACTCAGCATGTCAAAGGGGCTATCTAATGTGTACAAAGTATGAATGGCTCTCGGAGTGTAACATAATCATCGTTACAACGCTGATAAAAATCGCCGCCTTGCTTTGGTATCGGCGTCACCTTGGAGGTTCCCGTTTTGCCATGGGCCTACTCATCTTTTGTGCGGCTTCGTCTGCTGGATTCTTAGGCGGTTCACTTGCCGGCAATAACGATCGGCATTTTGGTCTCGTCGGGGCCATGATACGAGAGGTGCCGGGTCAAGTTGCCATGTACATTCTGGCGTCTGCTTTGGATCTACTTACTAATTTGATTGTCATCGGGATGTTCATTAAAGGGGTATGGTACTTGAAACCTGGCGAAAGGGCATGCATTGACTTTTCCCACAGACCTGGACCTCAGCTATACCGTCACGACAGAAGGCGGTTTGCAGTTTTTTGATATTCATTGCGATTTTGTGAGTACCATGGCGCACAATGAGGGTATGATATCTAACATGGAAACAGAGCTGCCGTATGTGGAGCATTGAGATGCGTAGTGCACGGGATGATCATGGGTGACATGTCATCAGCCGAGGACGCGCTGGGCGGCTTCGGACTTGATAGCGAAGAGCAAATACAAAACACTGAGTACGCACAGACGGTACTAAGACGTCCGGATTTTGGAGCTGCGCTGCTGAGCTTTCTGAATTCAAGAGGATCGACTTCCTTCGTCGACCCTATAGCAGGGCAATGTAAGCTGGCACCCAACGTCATTCTGTGATGAAAGCTCACACATTTTAGCAATCACGAGAGCACTTATGTTCTGGGGTTCGTTGGAGATGGGACTTGGCTTGACGGTAGTCAACTTACTTTCGTGCGGACGACTACTGGGCAATGGCTACAGCAGCGTGAGGCAGTACAACCATGGTGGAAAAGCATAGGTCACAACTCGGAAGTCTTCTTCCTGAGAGTGTAGAAAGTTGATGAAGACAATAGGGCAACTAAGCGTGGGGCCGATGTACATTATGAACACGGTGTGTAAAGAATATATAGTAGGACTAGATACGATACTGAATGCTAATCTATGAAATGTTTCAAACTCTCGTCATTCATGGTGGTGTGGTGTTTTGCTAATACATTAAGGCTCGCTTTCATCGACAGGTACTGCCGAGTGTGCGCGGGATGGAGTGTTGGTCCCTTGCAGCTTTACGCGGCGGGGGGAGGGGGGATGGGGGGTTTGATGTTGTTGACGTCGATCATCGACCGCACACAAAGCCGTCACTCACCCTCGACTGGCCGAATGCTGCATCCTGTTAACAAATCTCTTATTTGAGGCTTGAATAGTACATATTGCGCCTTACTCATCTTTATTCGGTGTTGATTAATTGGTTAGACTTCCGGAGCCGATGCTTTCCGACTGTACAACTTTGAGTCATACACACACAAAACTCGTTGTAACCCCTCAAAGCATCTTGAATAGAGGCGTATATACCTCCTACTTCTTGTTTTTGTGTCTCAGCTTTTTTCCAATTGAAACAGCGTATTATTCCGGAAATCTCAACAACCACCCAGCTACTTTCTTCAAACCCCCCAAAAAAACCTCAAACAATGGCAACCATCAGCACCGACACGTCCAAATCCACCCAACCGGTGATAGCAGTCTAGTTAGTCCCACCCCCCCAGGCTCACCCCCTCTCCCCATCCCACCACCAC
>JANIPN010601047.1:0-11797 GCA_027478595.1 Erythroxylum anguifugum
CTGGAGGGCGCCGCAGGGGGGGACGCTGCGCATGACATCTTCGCCGTTGGCGTACTCCGGGGTGGGGCCCGGGTTAGCGAAGTCGACGACCTGCTCGCCTCCGGCCTTCCAGCCGACGGAGTCGTGGTTGCAGCCGTCGCCGGCGGGGCCGACGTTGGCGACGTACATGCCCGGGTAGTTGCTCTGGCGCTTGCTGAAGCCCATGCGCTCGGCCTGGGCGAGCGAGTCGCGCTTGGCCTTGGCGCCGCCGCTGCCCGTGACCTCGATGGGGGCGCAGTTCATGTACATCTCGGCCACGCCCACGCGGTTGAACCAGGTCCAGGCCAGGGTGTACTGGCCGGCGGCGATGTCGGAGGGGATGGTGAAGTCGTAGACGTCGTGCGGGTCGCTTTCCATGTTATCTGGCTCGTTGCGGGCGACGCAGCCGCCGATGATGGAGTGGATGACGAACCACTCCGAGTCGGCGGTGGGCTCGGTGTCGGTGGTCAGGGAGACCTGGCACGAGCCGCCGCCGTGCACCGCGGCCGGGGAGTTAGGGTTACCGGAGAAGACCGAGGAGCCGCGGAAGCGTAGCTGCTGCGGGGAGCCGGCGGCCATCTGGGTTCGGGTGGTGAACACGTAATTGCCGTTGGAGCCGATCTTGCAGGGGAAGTTGGAACCGTCGCTGAGGAGGGGATCCAGCTGGTGGTCGCGGCTCGGGAACTCGAACGGAGGCGGGTTGGTCATGATGATGTGGGAGTTGGCCAGGCCGAAGAGGACCGTGACGGCGGAAAGAACGCTGGTGGTAAAGTACTGCATTTTTGTTGTTTTGGCCTTTTTTTTGCTTGCAAAAAAGAGAATGTGTGAGGTTCTAAGAATGCACCTGGCAAAAATCAAGAACAGAATGTGTATGTAGAATGAGCGACTGCTAAATGAGCGAATGAAGCGAACGAAGCGAAAAGAGAAGGTGCTGTAGAAGCTTGTTGGAAGACTGAGATGAGAACTGAACTGATGAGAGAAGCATAACGGGGAGTTCATGGTAGTTTATATAGACAATTTCCTCCCGTAGAATCTGTGAATTAGAAGAGGCATTCGCATTCCCTCTACCGCGATGGATCACACTGAACTGTCGGTAACAAGCGAGCGCGTAATGGCGCGGTGTGATCAGGCTTTCGAAGTACACTTGGTATTCGTGCTGTGCAGCCCTTGCCGAGAAAGACTTTAATGATATCGTGACAGCGAAATCCAGCGGCAGGACTGATCAAGCCGCAAGGCTGATGGCAGTTTGACGGGGACTCAGGACGGCGACGACTCATGAGGTCACATCTTGAAGGTTGTAGTTAGGATGATAATACATCCTGACTTGAAATGGCAGCGAAGGCGAGAGTGGCACGGACATCGGACGGTGAAACGCCTCGCAGCACCTCTAATCCGGTGGCGCGAGGTAGCGATTCAAGAACAACCGTAAGCTGAAAAGTCCATTGACCCGATCACTAGAAGGCGTCGTGGAGCAGAAGAAACATGTAACGGAAATCTCCAACCTGCTGGGCCTTGAGTTGTACGCACCGGACTGGCTGCGCCGTAAGCCGTCCGGGGTGACGGATCCATGCTGACTGAGGTACCACTCCCTGAATTTGTGGCTGCTGTTTCGATTTCGGAATCGCAGGAGAGCCGCATTCCGAACCTGTAATTCTTAGCTATACGGGATGCCCGAAAGAGGAGAGAGAGTAACATACTGGCGCCTGAGTTGGGATACACAATGACTGTTCTGTCCAGAAGCTGATGTGTTGGAGAAAAAGAAGTTCTGCTGCTGTGGGGCCCAAGCACACGCGTATGTGTGGATGACTAATCTCCACTCTCCCTCAAGTGCCGTACTCGGATTCTCTGTCTCTGTTCCTGTGCACCGTGTAATTTCCTTGTCGTCCAGATGCCACTGTAACATGTTACGAATATAGTACGAACGCAGCACAGACGAAGCACAAATGCTTATACTGCAGCAAGATCGCCAGCCTCGATACAATAGCTACTGATGGATGAGCTCTGAACCTGCGACCGTGAATGAATCGTTGTTCCAACTGTTCAAGCCTTACCGCCGTGGCTCGGACCTTCACGACGAAATCACCACCAAAACAACTGCTAATTTCCATATGAGGAGAACTAAATCACTCACTAGCGATTATGAGACGATCGCGACCCTATACACTTCTTTGAGATCCTTCGTAGCCTTACTGATAGACACTAGGAATAGCCTCGCCCAAGTAACCTTATCAACTACATTTTGATAATCCAACGTTACGGCTATGTGTACAAAGAGCCGGGCAGTATGGATGGTAAAGGACTGTGTTCAATTCATCCTCCTCTTTGAAACTCGTCGGCTTGAGTAGCAAAAAACCTTGCAACGTTCGCTCCTCCATGTGGTGAAACGCGAACTCCAGTTCTAACAGCTGTAGAGCTTAGCTGAAACAAGTCCTGCCACTTCTGAGCAGCCTGAGTTTCTACCCTGTAGAATATTGCGATTCCTAATCCGAGTAGGTAGGAAGGCTTGCTGGCCTAGATACTCATCTGCTCTGCCTTCTATCGAATCATAGCGCATCGATATTTTTATGCACCACACGTCGCTTTGCGCCAGGCAGTCGGTGCAACAGATCTACATAGTACATATCTGCTATCATTTAAGTGAGTCGAATTCAGAGATCTGGGGGCCATATTATTGCGTGAACCCGTACACAACTTGATACCCCAGAACTTCAGTTTACTTTAAAGTTATGTTAAAGTCTGATCGGCTGAATTAACCGTGCGCCACGGCCCCCGATGCTCGACAGAAGTTTACTCTTATTATGTGGTGTTGAACTCTAATAAGCACTTGATCATTTCCACAGGTGCGCTTGGGAATCTCGAAGTAGCCGAGAGACGAGCAGGAAGTAGGCATGAAACATTGTAGTTACCAGCGACAGTAGTATCTAGGATAGAGTCGCAGCAGGCTACCTAGGTAGGTACTTTGTACTGTATGGTGGCTGTGCGATCTAATCTCTCTTGAATTTCACAGCATCCTATTGGTAAGCGCGCGGTCACTAGGCAGCCTTGCAAGAAAAATACAACATGAAAATTTGCGTGGGATCAGGCTGGATCTGTCCTTCAATAGATAGAATTATTTCAATATGTCTGATGGCAACAATGCCGAACTCAGCGTCGCCATCGCTGCGATGGTCATTGCCCTCACTGCGTTCGTTGTCGCGTGTGCGCAACTGCTGCAGCAGATCTTTGGCGCGGCAGACGGACTCAGACGCTGCCAACCGTCGATCATTGGCGATTGGTACAAGCTAGTCTCGCTCAATTGGAAATGGTATATATGATCGATTCTGTTAAACGAAAAGCCTGAGTTTGGCTAAAAACAAGACTCAAATACAGGTCGCAGTTTCGATTCGAGGTCAAGTTTAAAACGCCGCACTTTGTGATCGGGACCCTGGATCAAAAAGGCATCGAAATCCAAAGCGGCAAACTCCGAACAGGTCGAGACTTGACGGCGAGGGCCATAGCGTTGACAGGTACGAACCGGTCGAGAGCATGGTCATTCATGCCACCGGTGTTCGACGAAGGCTCCTCCAAGACTTCCCGAGTCGACGAAGCCGCTATTATGGGCGAGGGTTTAGCCTCCTGGGTGATCATGCTAAACAGGATACACGAGGAACAGATGGCTCAATTGATCGATACCAGTGCTCTGAAGGACTGGGTCGAACAAAGATCGAAGCGGCCGCCACCAACTAGCATATGGAAGCCACAACTAACTTTGGAAGAGCACTGGAATCCGATCAAACCGCTGCAGAGAGCTACAGAAACGGTGTCGGTGATGATAAAGCTCAGAGGGAGGTCATGGGATTTTATGCCTCCGGAGATCTTACGCCCCGTGGCAACGTGTAGCTTAGGAACCATTGTGGTCATGGCTCACCGCATGGGCATGAGCTGGAAAAGCCTCAATCTCGAAAATGGCTCGTTGAGAGCTGACGGTAATCGCCAAAGCCTTTCTGGTACAGAAGTGCGTGGCTTCGGTATAGTCATGACTTATGCCTCCGAAACGTTCGGCATGTCTTCGAGGAGCAAAGACATCTGGTCTGAAGATACTCTTGGGTCTTCGATGTCCTCGAAGCGGGTTTGTGTCTCATCGAGCGATGCGGATAAGGTAACTTCTTGCTTCCTATTATCTTTTGAGCGATTGTGACTTTCTATGAATCCTGAGCTTACACACACCTACTTAGTTTGGATGCGGCATGATACCAGGGGCATCAAATCTTAGCCTATGGGATTTTGATTTAACAGGTACCAGCAAGTCTATCGAGAATAATTTTACGAACATAGCGAGTGATCTTACGCGGATGGGAGTTACAGAAGCAGCAATTACATCTTTAAAGGCCAGCCTCACCAATTACGAGGACAGGCTTCCGATTTTTGCCGACCTATTTGGTCTATGGAGCGACTGGCTGCCTTTGAGGAACTCCCCAATTACTTCCGTAATCTACCCCTTTCAAAAATCAGTGACCTCGATTCTTGCCACCCCTCAGATCGCGCAGGCGTGGCGCAAAGCCCTGCTGGACAAGAAGTCCGAAAGTACTATCACAGCGCAACAGCACCGTGTCCTCTCTCACCTCGACAGTTGGGAAAGTGATCATCATCAATATTTTTATGAGCAGCAAGTACAGAAGAGTGAAGACGGTAAAATAATGCCCTATTTCAAAGCACTAAAGGAAGCATTTGACGAAACCACGAAATTTTTCGAAAGAAAGGCCACTGAATTCCTTAGTGGTAAAGAGCTGAAACTAGCCGAGACTTACTATTCACGAATTGTTGCTTGCCATTTGTCCGTTTTGCTTGAATCTAAACACGCCAAAGACTCAAATGTTGTCGGGGATCTTCAGGAACTGAAAGCAATAGAACAAGATCTAGAAGCCAAAAGGATGGGTTTAGAAGGTGCAAGAGCATATAAACGTAAGTCGCAAATAGAGCTCGACAACTTGACCTCCAAAGAGCAGATTAAAGCAATCGAGAGAAGGATAAGCTTCCTTGATAGAGATATTCACAGCCGAAGTGTACAGATGGATGAGGTTGAACAAAGACGGAAAAAGGTACGAGCTCGTATCGATGGCAGCGCCGTAGTAGATAAAGTGAGCTTAAGAGCCGATTCATACGTCAGGAGCATAAAAGTCTTCGGCCAGAGGATGGTGTCTGAGGGCTTTTTGAACCAGGAAGAGAACGAAGACGCCTACTGGATGCTGATCTTACGTGGCATGGCATGGTCTCGGAGCGTGAAACCACTTCATCTTGACGACGCGGAAACAATACCCAGTGCCTACTATTGGTCGACTACCCCATTGTACATCATGTAGTGTTATGCGGAAATGTCTTACAGCTTTATGACCATCGCTACGGATTATCTCTTTATTTACCGGGCTGGCTAAACTACTCAGTTACTTAAGTTCTAATTGCTGTAGACACCAAATCCTTGGTAAGGAGGTCAGCAAGCTGTTATGGTACGGTGCGCATAAGTTTATGTTCTTAGTGTAAGCCTTAAAACCCAAAAGGTTATTGATATGCTTATTGTGTACAAGATACTACCCGGCCAGCCACCAACTCAGAGAAGCCTACAACTGTTCCAGAGTAGTCTATAATACGAAAAAGAGCTCGATTTTTCCAAGGAATATAGTCTATTCCGGCTGCATTAAAGCAAGGTCCAGATCGTTCTGAGCGGTCAAGCGGCTAACGACTGGCCCTACAATGTAGGAGAGTGGCACTAGTCAACTGCCTAATTGGTAACGTTCTAACGTTACATTTCCGCCACAGGCAAGCCACCTTTACTTAAATTCTGCCCTGTAAAATGACTGTTTGTAGGATTCATTCACTTTGGCGAGCCCTCGTGCCAGCAATAGCCCGTTCTGTATTGAAGATAAGATATTGGGCCAAGAATTTAGATGCCTTTTATTGTTACCGCCACGTGCAGTAGTCCCATCAGCTGCATGGAGCGGGAAGATCTGCCTTACCGGACCAACCGAGGCCAGAAGAAACGTTTAAGATATGTGTTTCTTATGACTTGGAGGTAAGGAACGGAATATGAGACTTATAAGCCATGGACTGCTCCCGGATATGACATCTTGAGCTAAAGTTTGATCGCCCCTTCAATGCAAGCCTAGATTTCCTCCTGCTGCATATCAAAGAGCGTTGAAGGACTAGTCTCGGGCAAATTGATCGATAGCTGCCATGGGTCAAACGACTTCGTCGGCTGTGGCCACAGTAACTGGTGAAAACTACACGAGCACTATCTACACGACTTACACTACGTTTACCGGTTGTATGTTAAGCCCCTCTCCCCTCTGCACTGTCGAGGACATGACTTACACAAATTCAGTTCCTTCACAGACATCAGAGACAAGTGCGGAGCCCACAGCAACTACTCCGCCTGGCCCTTACGAGTCGTGCGGAATCAATCCGAGAGACGGAGGTCTTGTAAGTATAGAACGGATTACGCTTGGCGCTTGCTTACATCTGTAGGAAATACTCGACTATGATCAAGGCGTTCCGTTGGTAAGGGATGGGGGTCGAGCCATTTTTGCTCCGGATTTGGATGGGGAGATTGGTTCCTTGAATCTCCAGCAAGGTTCGGAGCCATCGCCGGACTCTAAGTAAGCCTATTCACAAGCACACCGATCGCCTTATTGATTGCCTCATAGTGATAACGACCTCGTTTATACCGACAGCGAAGGGGCTTGGTTCCTCGCCATTTACGACGACAACGAGATAGGCTTCGAGAGCGAAAGCTCCAACGGACCAGACTTTGTTCCCAGCGGCACCGGTGGTCGATCTTATGTCACGACGTAAGTCAATCGTCTTCATAGTTTGTCCAACCCGTATACTGACACACCGCGGAAAGCATCTGGAATCTCGACTGCGACGCCGGCCTGAACGCCATACTCCCCAACGGAACCTCATACTCCTTCCTCTACAACGCCGAAGCGGACCACCTGTACGCCACCACAGCGCCTCCCGCCTCCAACCCCACCAAACGCAACGACCCCGTCCTCTCGCGCCTAATCCGATGGGCTACACGCCTCAAAAACTCCCGCCACGAGTCCCCCAAGTCCGACGTCCGGCGCTGCCCGGCCTCGCAGCCGCCCTACGAGCGCCCCAACGCGCCCCCCAACACCCCGAACGGCTGCGGCGCCTCTGGCGGCTCGCGGATCCCCCAGTTCCCCTACATGGACTTCACCGAGTGCTGCAACGGGCACGACGTGTGCTTCGGGACGTGCGGGTCCAACTTCGCTCAGTGCAATGGCGCTTTGAGGAGCTGCCAGCGGCGGTTGTGTGCGGGGCTGGACACGAGTACGCGCGAGGCGAGGCGCATCCAGGGGCTTTGTTATAACGTTGTGGATTTGTACTATGGGGCTGTTTCGGGGGATCGTGGACGGCAGGCGATGAAGCAGGCGTTTGATCAGCGGTGTGCTTGCTGCAATAAGCATCCACCCGAGGATTCTTGCTACTGTAGCGGGCACCCGAGGGTGTGGGAGCCGGCGGAGTGTGGTGATCATCTGGTGTATAACTACGATGGGTGCGAGCGGGGGTGTTGCTTGGAGCGTGAGTGTTGGATGTAGGGTTCGGTGCCAAACTCTTCGTATCAAGATAGGTGGATGTCCTATAATAGATCCAGGGTGATGGGACTCAAAGTTTAATGTTCCTGAGCGATCCTCTGCCTCTCCAAGCGTTGATAACACAAGCCCCAGACAGCTCGGTCCTTGACCTCTTCCCCACAAATCTTCTTCACCAGGTACAGCGCGCCATCCGTACCATTGGTACTCCCGCCAGTCGAAATAACATTGACACCGTTGTCCAAGTAGCCCCCATTCACCCACGATGCATAAAAAAGCTCGCCGCCTTTCCGCCACAATCTCCTTGAACGTATCCCGCATCGCCGGATGCGTAGCACACTTGCAACTCTCGAACAGACCGAGGTGAGCTAGCCACAGGGCGCTAGTACACACGCTCACCAAGACCCTAGGTTTGGCCGGCCGCCGGGGGAGCTTGCTGAACGCATCGACGACCCCAAGCACCGGGTGGGAGTCGGCAAGGAAGGATTCCATCTACCTGGGCGTGGATCCGGGTACGAGGAGGATATAGTACGTATCGATGGTCTCGAGCGGGCGCTTATAGTCGATGTCTGGGGTGGAGTTCATCCACTGGAGGGAGGGAACGTTGTTAGTAGGTAGTCCGGCGAGCACGGAAATTGGTGTCGAAAGGGTTTGGCTTGCCATTGTAAGTCGCAGGGATAATAGAAGGGGTGACTCGAAATAGCTGCCAAGTTCAGATGGGACTTTTCAACCTCGATCGAATGAGTATATCAAGGACATGACTGAGTCCCCGTGATGCCACTTCATAATCTTCATGAAGACCTACCGAAGGCTTTCGTCTCATGGATTGATGAGTAATTGTGAGTCTGAATTGAGAGCTCTTCAAGGCGCTAAGCGTGATGCGGTTCTCGATGCTATACGAATTGAAAAAATGATAGACAGCATATTTCCCATTATGCTAACCGAATTTGCCGACATCGAGCCAGGTACCTAAATTTACGTCACTCTTGGCGGAAACATGTCGTAAACGTGCTCTACTGCATCAATGGCTACCTGAAACAGCCGTCGGGGCACATGGTGGAAGACAGGCACGCATGGTAGAAGCGGACCATAACGCATTGATACTGCCACCAATCTCTTCACAGCCTTCAAATTGCCGACCAGCACAACTCCGACGGGATCCTCCTGGCTTTATCGCACATAAACATTATCATCTCCATTGCTCTACACGTCGTGCCGATGAACCGAGAGAAGATGACTAAAATCCATCTCTCACATAATCTGTGACAAGAATGGAAATTATTCACCCACAGCTAAAGTTTGGGAAAGTAAGGGACAGGCGCGATAACTCCACATTGTTACCCGACTTCGATGCCATGTTTTTCCCCATCTATCAAGGAAACCTGCAATGTCAATACAATAAACCTCTGCCAGAAGTGCCCTTAATGCGTAATAATCCGGCGTGGTTTCCTTGAAAATGGCCGCATACGAGCATTTGAATGCCGCAGAAAGGGTCTATTGCGGGGAACCGTATTGATACCGGCTTTGGCAACGATTGACCGGAACCCTGTACTCCGGGCACGAGTATAGCCCGAAATGTGCTTGACAGGCGGAACGTACTGCCGACCACTTCATGCACGCGGTGGCGAGTTGCATTCAAACCAAATCAACGTTTCTTTCCCCTCTCACGTTTTGTCCGCCCGCCGGGGAAGGTTGCGCCAATCGGGTAGGTGGGGATATTGGGCTGTGTGGATGTGTGGATGTGCGTATGATAAGGTGTGGAGTACGTGTGGATGGATGGCGGAGCAGCACTTGACATGCAAAATGCAAGGTGTGCTGAATTATTATCGATAGGCTAATGTCGCCTGGATTCCCTGGAACGAAATAAATACCGCGTGTATATATTTACTGGCTTCGTGGACAGCATCCAACGTGTGGGTTTGTGTGACTGTGGATGGTGGGTGTAGGTGCAGGTGCAGTAGGCGCCTGGGGGATGTTCCAAGCCCCAAGCCCTCGGCGCACCCTCGCGGCCGTTCAGGGCCAATCCCCCGGCGGAATAGAGGCGCCGTCCAACCCACTATGGCTGTTGTATAATTGCTCTGCAGGCCCTAAAGCTGCTAGAACGATAGAAGAATCGTTGCCGAGTCCAGGGTTCTTTTCTAGTAAGGAGTAGTGGCCAAAGCGTGGCTAAAGTGTGCGCGTGGTCTTTGTTCCCCCGCTGCTCTTCCATGCGTTCATGCCTACCTGCTGCAGCGAACAGGTTGTCAGCTGGGAGCTGGAGTCGAAGCTGAATATCAAGCTCGAGCTGAAGCCAATGCCAAAGCCAAACCTTGAAAGAGACGCACGGTTAAGCCCCGGATAAACCAGACCTTTCTTGCTTTGTTCCCCGGGGCGGACTCGTTTAAGACCAGGGGACAATTGTCGCTTGAGGTGGAACATGTATCTCCATAAAACCGGGGCCGAGTCTGTCTAGGTAGGTAGTCATGTCAGGGGGCAAGAGGTCTTTGATAGGCGATGGTGGGCACAAGAAACAGACCGTAGCATCTTTTCTCCCTTACCTGGCCCTGGAGTTCCTTCTCTCTCCTTTCACCCTCTTTCGTAGTCCGTTTGGAAGAAGAAGAATAGCGAACACAAGAAGATATCCGAAAGAGGAAGAGGAACCAAGTGTTGCAGAATTATTTGGTTCTGGCGCATACTTCCTCTGGTCTTCGGTTTTGTGTCCACACACTTTCGTCGTTCTGCATTTAACATTTTGCCACATCGCCTTCCGCTTTACTTCCCCTTCACCTTCATTTTCGTCTTTCTCCCAGACATTCCTCGTGAGTTTCGACAATTGAACACTGGATGTCTGGTAGGTATCTCCTCCACATCTGCTCGTGTCCACAGTCTTTTTCACCCTCGTATCCGGGTCGTTGACGTGGCCTAAAGGTTGAGCTTGGCGGGAGCTCTTACGGACTCAAATACACGCCAGCCAATCAGCGGCGCCCAAGTTCCGCATCTCGCTCCTGGATTCGAGACTCAACGGCCTTCTGCATCCAAGCACGCTCACTCCCTCGAACTTCTGTCTTACACCGGCCTCGACTTCGGGCAAACTTGTAGTCATCTTTTCCTTTCTTTTTATTCCTTCTGTCGTTCTCTCGGTACCATCAACAGGGCATTCGCTCACCTCCCGTACGATCGCACTACACAGACAGCGAAACCGCCGCTCATTACTACTCCCCTGACACGCCACCAAACAAAACCGAGCACGCTTTTCTCCGACCCCTTGCTTCAAGTTTCGAACAAATTTCCGTCAACTAGCCTCCACGATACATTGACAAGATCACTTCATACGTACTCGTCCCCCTCGACACTGTGACTACTGCCGCATAACCGGGCAAACAAAGAACTGGCCGAAGCATCGAGTAAAGAAGGAGACACCAATTGGGGGTCACATCCTTAGTATCTGGCAGCCACCTGTAAAGATGGTTGACATGTTGAAGACTCTAGGAGGCTGGACCCTAGTCGCATCCATCGGTGGGTTCTACTGGTATTACACCCAAGGTCCAAACCGGGCCCGCCAGACGCCCCGTCGTGGTCCCTCGACCCAGGCCAAACAGGAAATTAGCAAACAGACGCAGCGCCAGCAGGACAAAGAGAAGAAGCCAGAGAATAGCTATGCCTCAGATGCTGGAAATAGCGATACCAAGGGCGTTAGCTCAGCTGCTGGAAGCGGTAGTGAGAAGGTTAAGAACAACAAGAACAAGAACAAGAAGGGTCTCTCTGGCAAGAGTTTAGCTGCCGAAGCTGCTGCGGCTGCCGAGAGGCCTTTGAATGCAAGAGTTGACAAGGACGACCAGGACAACCTGGCTTTTGCTGCACAGCTTGCCAAGACTCAGCAGGGAACAAACCTGAAGGCTCCTGAGAGGGCTTCGCAGAAGATCCGCACCACGAAGCAAGGAAAGGCCAACAAAGTTGCAGAGGAAATGGCCTCGTCCAAAGGAAGCTCGACGCCTGCTTCGACCAACGGGGCGGACGCAGACGACGATCTGTCCCCTCACCTGTCTCCAAACCTATCAGCGACTGCTCCGAAGACCGATGCGAGCGGCGTGGCTGACATGCTCGAAGCTGCTGCACCGGGCCCCTCTTCACTTCGCATCACCGCACCCAAAGAACCTGAGCGCCAGCAGAAACCAAAGCCGGCCAAGAAAGAGCCGGAGGTCGAGACCAAG
>JANIPN010602119.1:0-11783 GCA_027478595.1 Erythroxylum anguifugum
TACCGGTTTTCGGGTTTGGATTAGTCTAGGGTTTCCAACGCAACGTTTCGTGTTCTAAGATTTGCGCTTTCGGATGTTGGCATTTGTTTCCGTTTGTTTCGAAATGTTTGTTTCGATTTGCTTCCGTTTCGTTCCGCTTCGAATTCGATAAGAAATCCGTTCTTTCGTTTTCTGCTTTCGATTATGTTTTACTCTTCGTTTCGATTCGGTTTCAATTTTTTTCGGTTGCTTCCGTTTTCGCTTCGGCCCACTTCCGGGTTCGACCTTCGCATTTTTTGTCTTCCGTTTTCCGGTTGGGGTCCGGTTTCCAGATCGGGTCCCAACATGGGGTATCTAATAAAATTTTTCCCAACACTTTAAGAGGAGTTTATTGCAAAAATAAAATGAAGTAAATGGATTTTTAAGACACTTACAAAGCAATTATAATCGTTATTCAAACACATATAGTCAAAGATTGAGGGATCACCTTTTTAACTATGAAAATTAATCAGTAAATCAACCTATAACTTAAAATTGGAATAATTTTCAATTATAAAAGTAGTTATATCAAACTAAAAAACAATCAAACTAAACTTTTAGTTTTGTTGTGCATCTCTAAAATCTTGTATAATCTCTTGTTAGTAATATGCAAGGTTTGGAATATCAATTGAATCAAATTGAAACTATAATTAGTGTCCTAAAAGCATAAGTGGGAGGAAACTTTCCATCCTAAATTGTTGTCAACCCAAAGGGAAATGTCAATTCCATAACAATGAGAAGTGGTAAGGAAGTGGGAACCAAAAAGGGAAATCCTTAGTGAAGAGAAGAAGTTTTAGAGAAATGGGAGATTACACCTAGACCTAAACATACGTTTCCTCCTTATTTTGAATATAAACTAGTTCCTTTTTTTCCTTATAGGTTGGTAAGGATGAAAAAAGAAGAAAAAGATAAGGAGATCTTAGAAAGTTTAAGAAGGTGGATGTTAATACACCCCTACTAGATTCCATCAAATAGATACAAAAGTATAAAAAAATCTATAAAGGAGTTATATACTAATAAGTTGAAACTAAGGGTTGATTAGAAAATAAGGATGAGATAGAACGTCTTAGTAGTTTTTGATAAAAAAATTCCTCCCAATTGAAAAGATCTAGGTATATTTTTCTTATAAGATAGGTTACACTACTATTAGAGACCTATCCTAGATTTCAAATCCTTTATTAATGTTACGTCATTGCCTATGTATGCTTCATTAAATCTAAGACCTTTAAATGAAATAAGTGTTATTATTCAATTGACTAATCAAAATAATGCATACTCTAATATAGTGTTTGAGAATGTTTTTATATAGATTAATAAGTACGTATTCCTATCTTACTTTATATTATTGATAAGAATGATGAATATTCTACAAACCTATGCCAATTTTTTTAAAGAAGACCATTTTTAAATATAGCTAATTGTTTGTTTTTGCAAGTGTATGACATAATTATAGGTAGCATAAGCTTGTACAAGCCAATCCCATGAGGACTGTTGCTTAACTAACCATTATTCACAAAATTAAAAAGCTAGAATAATGATTATAGATGATTAAATAAGAAAATAACAAATCTAAACACTAATTTGAAACAATGATTAAGAATATAACAATAAAAAAACGATATTTAGGCTAGGTTTCTCCGAATACTTTTTTATATTTAATTTTCCTTTGGTTTAATGAATACCTCTAAATTCTTAAACAAGTAAAAGCTTCTAACTTAGATCAAATTCTCCCTCGATAAATACAATCTCCATTTAGTGGTTAATCAAAAGTGAATGAACTGTCCTTTGTTGCTAACTAGAAGATAAACGAAATTTTTGGAAAAAGATACTTACTCTAAATAAGTTTAAACCAATTGACTTTAGCCTAAACATATCTCTACAAGTTTTATTAGTGAATCTACTTAAAGAGTTCCTCATCCATATGGCCATATCTTCCTGATTGGGATTAGGTAGGTATGATGAAAACTACCAAAAAAAAGTTCCATTGCTCCTACTATTGTAGAATCAATTGCTTCCATTGATTAAAGAATTGAATATAGCATTAACTGGATAAAAACAACCTCAAACCTGAGTATTTAAGGAGCAGTAGAGGACCTATAACACTCTAATTATCAAACCATAACAAGGTTTTTCGACCATTCCTGATCCTGATTTTGGTTAAGAGTTATAGGTTATCCGTTACTTTCTATATTTATAGCTAGCTCTTAAGGTAAATCTTGCCTAGCCTTGAGTGTCCATAAGTTCTTATCCCTAAAATAGTGTCTATGGATCCATTTGACCCATAATGGTTGCTTATCATTGATGATTCTTCACACACTCGTTACTATTAATATCTTCTTCACCACCTGAAAAGATTGGATTCCTAACCCTCCTTCATTCTTTGGAAAATAAATATTCTCCCAACATACCTTACCATAATGTTTCTTATTTTTATCACCTCTCTAAAGGAAGTTCCTAAATAAATTTTCAATATCTTTGTATGCTTCTTTAGAATAACAATATGGGATAAACAATATATAAGTTGTTAAGTATAGAAATAATTCATTTTATTTTTCATAGATAAGATAAATGCTTATAGCTCTAATTCCCAATTCTTCTTCTTATCTTATCAAAAAGAGGCCAACCTAGGTATGTAAAAGGAGGGGCTTTGAGTGCTAGACTTGACTTCTTATAAGCTCCTAAGAAAAATATATAGCATCACTTGAAACCATCAGGTAGCTTTGCTCCCTATTGATGCACAACCTCAAAAGCTTGTTTAATTCCTTGAGGGAATTCGATATATGGATAATTGAGCATATTTTTATCCCGTATTTGATGTATTTTGCTTGATATTTTATACTTTTATTGTATATTTGGTACATAATTTGCTCCAAGTGTGTATACAGATTGTAATTGCCTTTATGGACTTAAAGGAGAAGAATTCAGATGAAACGGCAACATCCCTTCTTTTCGTCTTATATGCAATTTTGGTACCTTAACATATGTTGACTCTTTTATTAATTCAATTGATTGATTGATTTGTTACGATCTAATTACTTGTTTTAGTTATAATCTAGTAGTTTGAAATATTAGATCATAATCTGATTTCATACGTAGAGATTAAGAAATCCTATTGATGAATAGATATACGGCAAACGAAAAAAGTTGATTGTAACCCTAGAGACAGGATGACATAATTCTTCTAGATTAGGGTCAAACCTAATAGATGGACTCATAAACCGATAAAGCAATCCTATAAACTTTAACCTGAGTAATTCGGTTGGAAACCTTAGGATTAATTGTTAGTAAACTCAAGATCAGATATTAACATGCCATAGTAGTCTCCACAATCTACTAAATCAACAAAACAATTGCATAATAAAAGATCAATTTGTTAAAGGTTTAGGGGATTCAAAACCTAGATACTAATTATTAATTTTGGTAATTTACTAACTTAGATACTAATTATTAATTTTGGTAATTTACTAAGTACTTTTATAGTTCTCCACTTTAATTGTGCTACCCATTTATTTTCTTTGCTTAATTTTACTTTCTTCAATTCAAAAACCACAATCCATTCTTAGATTAGATAATAGAATAATAGTAACTACTAGTACTCATTGTCCCCGAGGAATCAACTTGTATTTATCGGTACTAGCTACAGCTATGCCATGTACTTACAGTTATTATAATATTAACTACTCATAAAAATTCAATTGAGTTTTTGGCGCCGTTGTCGGGGGTAATGATATTAGGAAAATCTCTATTTTATTACTCTAGCCATTTTTCTTTATTTTATTTTGTTTTATTTTTGCTTCTATTTCTTTCATTTAATTGATTTTTTGTATTTATTTCTTATTGTATTTTATTGTAATTTATTCATTTAATTATCTTTTGAACTTCTTTATTTGATCTTAAGTTTGTGGGTTATGGTAGAATTTAAAATTCATTATGATAGCCACAACTCATAATAGAAGGATGGAATAGACCATACTTGTATGGGAGCCAGAATGTGCCTTCGCAATACATATCCTCTCCTTATAGAAGAGAGGTGTTCTCACATGTTTTTGGAAACTCAACTGATATCTAGGCTATGTCGCCACATTGGTGGGAGTTATCAATATAATCATGAATGTCGGACACCAGCATATATATGGGAGCAACTAAGCATGTACAACTAACCTCAAGATGCATTATACGAGAACAACTATAATTCATAATGGAGTAACTCTTACGCCTATGGTTGGGATGATGACGCTCCAATTGGATATTTACAGTATCAAGCATCTCCAGTTAATGAGCCAGCCTTGGAAGATAAATTGACCGATTTCATTTAAGAATCAATGATATGGCATCACGAAATAGAAGCTCGTATATAAAATTAGTGAATCAGATGGACCAACTAGCGGAGATTCTATCTGAAGTACTGTAAGGGAGTTTACCTGGTGCTACTGAAACAAATCCTAAAGAACAAGAAATGGAAATCATCTTAGGAATGGAAATGAGCTCCCAAAAGAAGAAAAAGGAAAAGGAAAAGGAAATGTTACAAATAACATAATGGAATACCTTACCGAACATAAAGCTAGCCTACACAAATTCAAAGAAAGATTTTGTTTCACCTGAATATCTTGATTATAACTTAAAATACTATTTGAACCTATTAACGCAGCAAACTAAAGAAAAGATGACGATTGTCCTCATGGATGAAGAGACATTCCAAGAAGAGCTTCCTAAAAAAGCCTCCATCCAAAAAGGGAAGGTTGAGGAGTGGCAGAAGGTAATTGAAGAAGATGAGTCAGAAACCTTTGTCCATGAAGAAGAAGAAGAGTGGACATAGGTAGTTAGGGAAGAACTGGTAAAGGAACCAAGTAAGGAATCTACTGATAAGGTGTTGGTAGTGACCTTCTATACGAAGGGTTTCCATTTCCTTTAAGACAAACTATTTAAGCCAATCAACGATAGTTTTGTTATTCCTTATGTTATTAATAGTTTTTCATTAAAATGGGCATTACTACAATTAATTGGTTTACTAACTTAATCAATTATGCCCTTATTATTATCTTACAATAGGTGGCTTACTTATAGGCTATGAAACCTTTACTCAAAGAAATGGATGGAAGCAAGCCACTCATTATTGATTCAAAATGAAGTTTAGCAAAAGGGGTATGCTGAGTTAATGATATTAAACAAGCGCGACATGGGAGGCAACCCATGAATTAGGATAAGTTTCAGTTTTATTTCGTTTTGATTTTATTTCGTCTATTAGTATGGGATTTTATTTTATGTTATCACCTTTTTATCCTTTTCTTCTATATTTTGCAAGGATGTAGTTGACTATTGGATGGATCTAAAATCAAGAAATCATCACAATCAGAAAAGTACCAACAAACTCTCTCACTTTTACTTATACTTGTCCCCAGCGTACAACTTTAAGTGTGGGGATGGGTTTAATGAATTTTTAGCAATTTTTTAAATCTTATTAATTTTAATTATTTTTTAAAGCTTATTATAATCTCGATTATGAATTATTGATATTTGGAATTGGTTGAAATTTGTCCATCAATACTATGTTTCATTGTTGAATATTGATTGAATTGGTATGTAAAAGGATGATGGTTAGAAAAAATTAGTTTTCTAAGTCATATTTTTAGTAACCATTGAGATGATCAAGTTGAATGATATTGCATATTATTTACACACATAATAACCATCTTTTTGTGAGCTTTTGATCCTAAAAGAGCACAAAATTTAAAAAATTTTAAGCTCTTGTTATTTTTTTCATGTTTGTTTCCATTTGGTAGGATTATTCTAAAAATTGCTTTTATTATGCATATTGAGACCATATTTGTTAAATTAGAAACATTGACATAAAGAAGGCACTTATATTAAACAATATGTTTAAGCCTATTTCTTTGAAAATTGCCATACTCTTAAATTTACCTTTAAGAATAACCAAGTTAAGCCTTAGCCACTTTCATTGATTTAACCAGTTGTTTACTTATTGAGACTTGAAAATTTTGAAAGGTCTAGTATGTTTATTATTATGGTACAGAATATTGTGATTTTAAAAAACAAAAAAGGAGCAAAATCGTGAATAATTTTATGATACCAATAAAGTTGCATTGAAAGGACCTATTTGTATTTGCAAACAAGTCATGGAATGCATTGTTTAGTAAATTTTCTTCAATTTAACCCTTTTTATTATCTCAATCATCTCATACCTCAACCCCGTTACAACCTTGTAAAGACCTTTGGATTTTTGTTTATAGTTTATACATAAGTGGTGGAGAAGTGATTTTATTGCAAGCTTATGGTAAGAGTTTTACTATGCATTGATTAAGAGTTTTGATACTTTTCACCCTAAACACTTGAGTGCATTGAGTGAAATTTTTGTAAGTGTGTAAAGATATATGCTTTTGATTTCAATATGATGATTTATAATATGAATGGTCAGATTAAGATTGATCACAGATTGATGTTATATATTTATAATTTTGATTATAGTTTGTTTGAGGACAAGCAAAAGCTTAAGTGTGGGAATATTTCATAAATGAATAATTGAGCATATTTTTACCCCATATTTGATGCATTTTGCTTGATATTTTATACTTTCTTATATATTTGGTACTTAATTTTCTTTAAGTGTATATATAGATTATAATTACCTTCATAGATTTAAAGGAGAATAATTCAAACAAAACAATGGCACAAAATGAAGATTCGACGCAAAACCGTGCAACTGCCAGTGTATGACTCCCGGGTCGTGCAGTTTCATGATATTTAGAGAATTTGGTTATGCACAATCATGCATAAGATCATACATCTACCAAACCCTATAATTCAATATAAAAGACACTTTTCAGAGGTAATTGAGGGAGGAAGACGAAAGGAGATGTTCTAAACTTCTCATAGGTGAATCTAGGTGCGATTATAAGCAAGAGGAGCTGGAAACCCGAAGATTTTATCAACAGATCTATTAGAATACAAGATCAAACTTCTACATCTCAAGAATACTTAATAGAAGACAATCAAGGAGGTTTAGAATTATGATTTTGTTGTTTTCAATTCATCTTTCTATTTATGTATGTTTGATTTCATATTTGCCAATGTGACTAAATATTTATTTAGTACGTTAAATGAACCCTATTTTGATACCTTAACATTTGTTGACTCTTTTATTAATGCAATTGATTCATTGATTTGTTGTGATCCAATTGGTTCTTTTATTTATGTTCTAATAGTCTGGAATATTCTATCATAATCTAATTTCATAAGTAGAGATTGATAAATCCTATTGATGAATAGATCTACAGTAATTGGAAAGAGTTGATTACAACTCTAAAGATAGGATGACATAAATCTTCTGGATTATGGTCAAACCTAATAGAAGGACTCATACAATGATAAAGCAATCCTATCAACTTTAACCTGGGTAATTCGATAGGAAACCTTAGGATTAGTTGTTAGTGAACTCAAGTTCAGCTATAAGCATAACATAAGAGTCTCCACGATCTAATAAATCAACAAAATAATTGCTTAATAAAAGATCAATTTGTTGAGGGTTTAGGGGGATTAGAAACCTAGATACTAATTATTGTTTTCAAAAATTAACTAAGTGCTTTCGTAATTCTCTGCTTTAATTGTGCTGCACGTTTATTTTCTTTGCTTAATTTTACTTTCTTAAATTCAAAAACCACAATCCGGTCGTAGATTAGATAATAGAATAACAGTAACTACAAATACTTGTTGTCCTCGTAGGACCGAACCGTACTTACCAATACTAGCTACAGCTATATCATGTACTTACGGTTAATACAATATTAACTACTCAGAAAAAGTCAGTCATAATTCATAAGACATAAGGCAAATCTTGCATTGGATCCACAAAGTAACAAGAGACAGTTATAAATAAAATTTAGGGTATTTGCATTTGGTCGCATTTCCTATGGAATTTAAATTCGTCCTCCACTCTTATGTTATGAATGATGATTTTAGAAAGAATTTCAACATAAATTGAGGACTGTACTTAATTATTTCATAATAGAGAAAAAATTTATTTTTTCTTTAGAAAGTTTCATTCATATTTGGTAGGTGTTAAAGCTATCGTTTACTCTAATCATGTACATAATCAAACATTTAGCGCTCTTGAATCTGTCAAACTAAATGAGTATAACTTAACACTTTCTATACGTAGCTCCAACTTGAGGTAAAAGGAAAGAATTTGGTGGCTCAAAGAAGGTTATGCTAACACCAAGTTCTTCCAAAACTCTATTCTAGCCCATAGAAATAAGAACAAAATATCAATGTTGCAGGATGAAAATGGGAACAAATCTATAGATCAAAATGAGATGGAGAATATTACACTAGACTACTTTAAGAAATTGATGAGAATTGACTTAATATGTTGAAATCTCTAGGAATATTGCTTGGGCTATTAGAGAGAGTGTTTATTAGGAAATGAATAACCTTCTAATTAAGCCTATCTCTAAGCAAGAAATCAAGCACACTTTGTTTAGATTGAACCCTTCTAAAACACCAGGACCTGATGGATATAGTGCACTCTTTTTCTAAGATACTTGGAGCACCACAAAAGATTTTTGTTAAAAATGATCCAAGAAATCTTCTCCACCATAAGGATGCTTAAATAATTAAATAGAACCTAATTTTATCTAATTCAAAATGCTAAAACCCTTATTCAATGATGGATTTTCACCCAATATCTTATTGCAATACTGTATACAAGGTTATCTCCAAAATCATTGTAGGTGGACTCAATAATCCACTTAAGGATTTGATTAATCAAGCATAAGGATCTTTCATAGCTGGGATGTCAATCAATGGCAACATATTGTTAGTCTAGGAATAAATGAAAGATTATATACCATAAGAAGGCATAGAATGAGTTATGTACTAAAGATTTATTTCTTTAATGCTTTTGACACCATCAATTAGGATTTCATCATTAAATGCCTACAAGCTTTTGGTTATTTAGATTAATTTTTGTATTTACTAAAAGAATGCATTTCCTTAGTCTTATTTAACTCATTAATCAATGGGAATCAACCAATATATTTAGAAATTCCAAGGGCATAAGATAGGGGGTCCACTTTCCCTATCTATTTACCATAGCAATTAAAGCCTTATCTAGGTTAATCCAAAGCCTCATTTAGGATAATGACATATTTGTCTATCATCATAAATGCAAAGGATTGAAGATTAGCCACTTGGCTATCACAGATGACTTAATGATATGTTATGGTGTTGATACATATACTTTAAATCTCATTATAAGAATTATAAAGGAGTTATCTAAAATATCAGGACTCAATATTATCTATATGAAAAGCAGCATCTATATATCATCTAACATTCAAAAAACAAAAGCTTTAAGTAGAATCATTAGATTACAAATTCATTAACCTCCACTCAAATCCCTTGAAGTCCTCATCACCATTTATAAGCCAAAGTATTTTAATTATATCCATCAACTGGAATCATTTAAGTCTAGAATTAAGTTTTTTGAAATGAACATATGGACCACCTAAAACAGATCGGGCCTTCCCTTGGCCCAAACTAGGACTCAATTGGATGGCGAATAGGATGACTTAGAATGTGAATTCTACTTTGATGGGAGATGAAGATATGCCTTTGGCCAAACAAAGTGGTCAATTCTAAAGGGGCAAAATTGACAAAAGATGAATTATGTTTACCTAAATAAGAAGGGGGATAGGATTAGTACCTATATAGATTATATAAAAGGTCTTTTTGGCAATGAGAGTGTGGATACTTTTCAATGACATGGAAATAGTTTGGTCTAAGCGGATCAATGAATACTATTTAAAATACATAAGTTTTTAGCAGTTAAGTACCGGTAGGGAACAATCATGGATCCTGGTTCATATTTTAATAATGAGGGAATTTATTTATCACTGATTCAAATATCAAGTAAAGAATGGGAAAAGGACTTAGTTTTGGTTTGGAAACTATAAAAAGTTGAGTCCTCTATACATGAGAATAAGCTAAATCACCAGGATTCTATTAAAGGCCAAGTTTAATACCATCATTCAAAATGGTAGATGATGGTGCAACTTTAGCGGGTCTAGTACTATTACAAACTTTATACCTTAGTACTCTCCATCATACAATGATGAAGATACAATTATTTGGAAGGGACATAGCCCTAAAAAATTCAATAAGTCTTCTTGTCTTCAAATATTGATAGCATACTTAACCAAGGTACTATGGTTTGGCCTAATTTGGACCAAAAATTCTCTCCTCTAAAGCTTCTATGATCTACTGGTTAGTAATCAAACATAGACTAATGAGCAAGGATAGATGGATTGGAAATATAACCTATCTGTTGTATAAGGAACGACCTGAATCAAACAGCCGTCTCTTCTTCCAATGTAGCTAGTCTTAAGTCATTTGGACTAAAGTGCAACAAATAATGCAAGTATCCTACTCAAAGAGAATGGGAACATATATTAGATTGGGTTATTAATCAATTTAATCAGTCAATAAGATGGAATAATTCTAAAAATAGCTTTTACATGCTCCATCAATGTAATTAGGAGACAAAGGAACTTCAGGCTGCATTAAAAAAAGAGGTTCATAAGCACATCCTAACTGATAAAATCATGAACTGGAATAGAGAAGTCCTCTTGGCTCATGATGATTATCTAAATGCTAGTACCAAAATGAGAAACTTATGGGATCATTAGATTTCATCTTGTTTTAATAGTAATAACTATGATTGAGTCATTGTAATGTTGTAAAAGCTCTACTTGAGATAATAAAATTCATTTATTTTTTGAAAAATTTAATAACTTAATTACATGTGTACCTTTACTTATCAATAAAATACCAATTACTTATATATATAGAAAAAATTATCTTTTAAAAAAATTTAAAGAATTTGATTGATAAAATATAAAGTTAAATACAAATCTTAGAAAAGATAAGTAACTAACCCACATGATTAAGATAACTTTAGCTTCTAAGCAAGCAAGACTTACTTCACTTGATTTACATATGGTTCATAGTATTTGAGCAGCAATTGGAGATATTCTTTGTTATAGTCCAGTTGCTAGTGGATTAGTATCAATCTTACAATAGCAGTCACCACCTAATGATCAGGGTTTGACTATAATTATTGGACCTCATTTTCGGAGCCCAACATTCGGAGTCATAAAACATGATCTTTATTACCCCGTATTTCTGGAGTCCAACTCTTTCTCTGATACCACAACTGTTGGGCACCTGCCCTCGCGAAACACATCCTTGACATCCTGAATGACATCTGAACACGCATCCTATAGATATATTATCAAACTTCATATCTTATGCTCATTTTCGTTTCATAATTCAATCACTTATCATTTCTTTTCTAGCATTATTTGCTCCTATTATCAAATTCTCATTCACTTTAACTTTGTAACACCCCACACCCGAGTGACCCAAACCCGATATCGTTGGTGATATCCGAGTCCGTACCCCGCGAGGGTGGCGTACTACATCAGTCGGTCGGTTAAAACTCAATATACATTTTTTTACCATTCATTCCACGTGAAAAGGAAATAGTTTCAGTCATTACATAATCACGCGGAATAAGCAGTAAACAGTAGAAAATCTTTGCAGTTATAATTATTACAATCTATTTTTCAGGACTAGAAGACCTAATGTAGCGCCCCCTTACCCTAAAGTACCCATCGGAACACCCGTAGGTCATCCCGGTACATACCCTACGATAAGAGACCACTACTGACAACCACCACTAAACTCCTCAT
>JANIPN010602330.1:0-11783 GCA_027478595.1 Erythroxylum anguifugum
ATAGACATGCTTACAAGATATAAACAAGGTTTCGCAGCGGAAAATAAAAATGTTGCTTATTTGGCATTTAAAATCACGAACAGTAGGCGCAGCAATAATTCGCCCAAAATCTGTGGGAAGGGCCGTTCTCTTCCAATGATGGAATCACAAAGGGGAAACAATAATAGAGAGCCACTATTCACGGTCAATTCTAGGAAGATTTCTACAGAATTGAATTCATTAAATGGTTTCGATTAACAGGCCACGCGTATATCACGGACATCTCCAAACAAAGATTTTAAATATTCAACAAGTAGTTTCGGAACTTCTGATGGCCGACCGTAAGTGCATCATTCATAGAGTGCGCGGCTACCACAGTCATATCACAGACCACTCAGCCACCGTTGATATCATGAAGCAATTTTCACTAGAAACGTCAGTTACAAAGAAATCTAATCTATGGCTAGTGATGGCATCGGAATATTGCTAGCAGTTCGATATACAAATAGTACACAAGCCCGGCAAAGCTAACATAGTCCCACACGCGTTGAGTAGACTGGAAACAATTGAAGAGGTGAACAATATACAGAACCGTTTTCAAAGTTAGCACAGTCAACTCTCGGCCGTATCAATGATCCAGGAAATAACCAGGAATTCTAGCACTCCGGGACGAATACACCCTCGAAGGAAAATCGCGGGGTTTACTTTTATGTAAAAGTATTACTGGATTCACCACAAATGTTATGTCAATTGCTTCGTCGACAAAATATTTCAAGAATTACCCAAATCTCTACATCGGATTCTGCACAGAACCAAGGGCTACAAGAGATTTATCTAACCGTGAAGGCTACTAACAGGTGCAATAGAGCAGGCCATAAAGTTAGGTTTGGATAAATTACTAACTTAGATGCAACAATTTGACATAACTGATTCTATGAACCGTGAATGGATATAACCGTAGCGCGCCATACAAAAAAAAACCCGAGCCATGAGTAAATGCAAGATACCTTACCCCTTTTATCCCACGCTGATGCATCGGCCCCAAACCCATAGTGTAATCCACCCCCAATTTATCTCCACCGGTAACTAAGTAAACATGAGGAGGTTGTGCGAAATTCCCCAACACTTTTTTATAATTTTTTAAGGAAATGTTTGAAAAAGTGTTGGGGAATTTCGCACAACTTCTTCATGCTTATTGAAAATAAGTTGCTAATGGAGATAACTTGGGGGTGGGCTACATCAGGGGGCTTCTTCCCTCAACTCATATAGCCCTGAGATCATCATCACCATTCGCCCATCAGATCCGACAGCCATCGATCCATCCATCACCCAGAACCCCCAATCCAAGAACTCTACCCCTATCTAAGCCCAAGCCCCCACCAAACTCATCAGCCCAGCCCCAGCAACCACCGCAGCGCAAGCCTCCTTCCTCCTCCTCCCCTTCAAAGTAGCATAGCTAGCATCGCTCAAAAAGTCCTCCGCCAGCAACTCCACCAGGCCCGCAAAAAGCAGCAACCCGCTACTAACCGCATTCATAGTCCCCACCATCAACAACCCAACCTGACTCCGCGGATCATACAACCGATGCACACCCAACCCAATCGCCTGGCCAAGCGGCGTCGTCACAGCGTACGCCACGGCCATAAGCCACGGTTTAGGCGAGGAAGGGGACAGCGTGGGTATGGCAGCGATGCGGCTGCCGAGCGCGAGCCCCTCGAAGGTCTGGTGGAAGGTGATGGCGATGAGCAGGACGGCGAAGGGCGGGCCCACGGACACGGACAGCGCGATGCCGATGAACACGCTGTGGAAGAGGATGCCCGCCTCCAGCAGCAAGCACTGTAGCAGCAGCTTCTTCTCGAGGGCCTGCGCCTTCGCCGGGTCCGACGGGACCGAGTGGTGGTGCTGCGGCTGGTAGCTGTTGGTGCGCGAGCGGTGGCCGATGGGCCGGTGGTTGCCGTGTCCGGAGAGCACGGGCACGCTGGGGCTGATTATCGCGGGGCCGTCGTCGTCTTCGTCTTCGTCGTCTTCCAGGGACGAAAGGGATAGGCGAGGAGATATTGTAAGATCTGGATCCGCACCGTTGAGCGGTGACGCTCCCGCCGTCAGCTCCTCGGCCTCGGAATCGGACAGCCCGCCGATGCTAAACCGGCGGTTCTGCAGGCTTCGGTGGCCACGCAGCTCCTTGGTATCGTTGTCTACTCCTCCTCCTCCTCCTCCTCCAGGCCGCAGCCGGTGGTCGTGCTCGCCGTTTTCTAGCGGCAGGGAGTCGTAGGCGCTAGCGTGGATGTGGCCGGCGCCGCGCGTGGCGAAGAACATCTCGATGCCGACGACGACGAAGACGGAGACCATGGCGATGAGGCCCGGCATGGGCTGGTAGCCCGTGGTCCAGAAGGGCGGCAGGCACGGGTCGTGCAGCGAGGTGAAGGCCGTGGGGAGCAGGTGCACGAAGGCGGTGGCGATGAGGACGCCCGTGCCGAAGTGCCGCGAGAGGAAGAGGAAGTAGTGGGGGATTGGCAGCTTGGGCCAGCGGCGGGCGATGATGGGGAAGGCGCAGGCTGCGAGGGGGGGGAGAGTGGGTGTTAGTTGACTTGTTCTTTGAGCTGGAAGGGGACGGGAGAGGAGTGGGATAGTCAAGGGGTAGGTTGGTAGGTGAGGGTCGTACACAAGAAGCTCACGAAGAGTATGAGGAAGAGGGCGAAGACGTGCAGGCCGGTGTCGTAGTCATATTGGTTGTCGTTAGAGCCACATTGTGGCCGCTCGCCTTCTCCTTGCCTCCTCTTTAGCTCTGCATGTAGGACGTCGAACGGGATGTGGGCGAATGATTCTGCTGCTTCGAGGTCAGAGAGTGATGCAATTCAGACAAGGGATGGTGAGGGAAGGAATAATAAAATATACCGGCATAAGTGGGCGATGCGGACATGGTCGTCGAGGCGCAGATGCCTGTGGATATTATACGTTATATCTATCTTCGGGCCATAGCAAAGCAATTACAAGAAAGAGAAAAGAAAAGAGAAGGCGAGGTTGAAATGTATACACAACGTAATGTGCGCCGGGAAGTGACGGAGGAATCTATAGAATCGACGTTTCGCTAGCTGTCAACAGTGCGGCGGTGGTGGCGGAGACCGGTGGAGACACTGAGGTGCTCAGTCAGTGCTCAGTGCTCAAAACCGCAGGGGTCGGTGGCCGATTTGGAGCTGCGGCTGCTTGGGGTTTAGCGCCCCGCGGCATCTCTCGGCTTTGGCTCCGATATGCTCAAACTTGCTCACAGAGTCAACAGCATCAGCTTATTGTTATTACAGCAACAACAATAACAATAATATTCTAATAGCTGGCCTTATTTCCATCGCCCTTGAGCTTGTGCAGTGTTGCGATCAGTATGGGCATGGAAGCACAACTTGTTAGTCATCACATAATATAAGCTTATATCGATCGGCCGACTCAACCGGATCTATAGAGATTTGAACTTTTGTCGCCTCAGTGGGCTCCGGTTACTTTATAGTGATAGCAACCCTCCAGGAAGAAGCCTTTTATGCAATTGTACCCAGCCCGGTCTTCATATCCTCTGTAGAATGTGTATCATCTATCATTTATCGTGAATTCTTGCCATCCATTTCCGGCAGTCATATCACATGCACACCGCCCCGTGTGCTCAGTCGATCACATCCTCCAGACTCAAGCTGTCTAAGAATTTTCTGGATTCTCCATTGGCACCAAATACCATCCACCAACCAACCCCTCAAACTTACATCTCCCCGCACTGCGCAATCAACACATCGGTCAGCGGCCGGTCGTTCTTGTTGACGCGCGTGCGCTCGACCTTCTGCACCACGTCGAACCCATCGACTACCTTCCCGAACACCACGTGCTTGTTGTCTAGGTAAGGTGTGGGGACTGTTGTGATGAAGAATTGGCTTCCATTCGTGTTTGGACCAGAGTTCTAAGGCACGGTAAGCGAGGTGGTATAGAAACGTACAGAGAGGAATGTGGATCAGAGGGACGAGGGTCAAAGAAACGCCTTTGGCCACCCGGCTGTTTCCAAATGAAGATAGATTATCCGAATTGAGAACGGTCAGGCACTGGGGTTCGCAACCATAGAGAGCCTCTATTTATTCAAAGGGCCATAGGGTGGATCGCACTCACCGCCATTGAAAGCAAGCCAGGCGCGTCGTGCTTGAGCGTGAAATTCTCGTCGTTGAATTTAGCCGAGTTATAAATGCATATCGAGCCCGTGCCATCGCCGTTGAGGAAATCTCCGCCCTGAATCATGAAGTTTGGTATCTGTATTATGCCACATATGAATTAGCTCATCGCTCCCAACATTGTTAAGTAATTCGGAAGCTAGGATTCAACATCATCATCATCTCTCTCTCCCCAATGCCTGCTTCCTCTATCTCAATATCGCATGATCTGTCTGATACCAACGCAGAGCACCTGATAACAACAAGAAGCAGCGTACACTCACCACACGATGGAACCGACATCCCTTGTACCCGATGGGCTTGTTGTGGACATTCTTGGCCTCACCGGTGCAGAACTGGCGAAAATTCTCTGCAGTTCTGGGTACGACATTGTTGAAGAGCTCCATCTTGATGCGGCCGAGCGGCTCACCTATACAAAATCAGCATAGATACATGAGAGCCCATTGGAGTGACAGTAGAGTTCAGAGAGCAGTAAACCGATTTGCTAGGTTGTGACTTCATTATGGAACACTGACCCCCAAGCTCGATATCAAAGAACACTACTGGGTTCTCCGCTTCCTCCGCCATGGCTACAAAGCTTTACACTGACTTTGTCGTTTGACTCGTACAAAGTCTTCGGTTAGCACACGCTGCTTTCTCTAGCCTATCAATTTCATCAACCGCTAGAGATGGCGCGATTTAGTTTGGTCGACTATGATTCGATTATGCAATGATTCAGCATTAGACTACTCCTTTTGTCGGTATTGTAGCTGAACTGAGCAAGCGCAATGATCGTTCTTCTTGTCTTTACTAACGCCAGACGAGTTTGGCCGAGGCTTTGTTCAGTGAAGTACGGAATAAACTACCTTCAGCAAGTAGACGTGAATAATTTGTGCATAACGGAATAACGCTAACCCTTTGTAGATTAGCTCAAATTTGGAACAGTAGTCCAAGGTCAGATGGGGAAAGATAATAGTGAGCATAAAATAATGTTGGAGGTGTTATTTACCCTCGCAACCTCGCCACCTTCACAGGCTTAGGGAAAAAAATTGCTGGTGGAGACAAGTTGGGGTTGGACTACATTATATGATGTTTCCAATCAGCAATGAGTTATTATCAGGCTGTCCGGATGGGAAACCATTGTGGAATACTTCCAAGCCTCCTTCGAGGCAAGCCTGCTTCGAATTACCGTGGTAAATCCGTACGCTCAGTTCAACTCAATACTACTACGCTTTCGTTCCATAAAGGTAGTCTCATAGATTGATATGAAGCGAAACTCTAGGAGATGTCTAGGATTCTCGCTGTATTTGGTACTACTGGCGGCTCACTCGTTGACCACGCGCTGCGCGACGCAGAACTTGCCAAGAAGTAAAGAATTCGCGCTCATCTGCGTGACACCAGAGAAGGATGTTGAAGTTTTCGAAGGCAACCTTCTTAACCGGATTTCTCATGTGAAGGCGACAACGGGAGTGGCCATCATATTTGCAATAACTTACTACAGCTTTTCTCGGTTCTAACGCCTCGAAAGCCGATGTGCTGAGGATATTTTATCTTGGCACTCAGCCCCGCGATTAATGAAATGTCCCGTGGCAAATACACTGAAGTTGGGACTTCTAACAACAAGACAAGAGCTAAGCAATGCATCCGAAGTCTTCCAATAGAGAGCATCTTCTATTCACCTGGGACCTTAGACGGCAACTGAGTGATAATCTATCTTGTTTCCTCTGATTTGTTCGTTCCGTTTGCATTCTCGCTGAATTCCAAGATAGGCACGCAGGGTGATAACCTGACGATGTTTTTGGCGGGGCCAATCAAAACTTCGCGGTGTCTCATATTTGCTTTTTGTAACACCGCGCGTAGGGGCCCAAGGTAAGGCTTTCCTCCGATTGTTTCGGGAAAACCGATGGATAAACAGAAAGTACTGCCGTCTAAAACGTTCCTCTGATTCTGTTTGAAATGGGTTACGAGAAAAGATATCAGTACGCGAGACTGCCTCTGTCACCTTCGACTAGAGTGATCCATCTTCTTCCTGGTCGAGCTAATGAGCCTCTACGATGCTCGATCGAAGTAGTTCCCAACATCGCTTCAACCAGCGCATACGAGTGTATATCATACGTGTGGGGTGAATGGAAAGACCTGCAAGAACTAGAGATCATACACGGTGGCCACGTCGTAGGGGCCCTTGAAATTACTCCCAGCCTTGCAGGCGCACTCAGACAATTTCGGGACGCTAGTGTTTCTCGAAGAATCTGGGCTGATAGCGTGTGCATTAATCAAGAGGACATCGACGAACGCAATGTACAGGTTCCTCGAATGGGTCAAATATACAGCAATGCTGATGCGGTCTTGATCTGGTTAGGCGAGGACGATGCTGCTAACTCTGCAAAGATAGCGGTCGAATGTATGAAGCGACTTGTTGGGGGCCTATTCTACTTTGCCAAAGTTAATGGTTATGGAGACAATGATATCGCTTATCTCAATAGTGGAATGACCGAATCAGCCCTCAACGAGCTGGGATTTCCGCCTCGAGACTCACCCGAATTTAATGCGTTGAGAACTCTGTTTAGAAAGGCTTGGTTTTATAGGGCTTGGACATGGCAAGAAAGTTTTCTCGCAAAGAAGCGAATCTACTACTGGGGCGATCAGCTATGGCGTGGTTTTCTGTTAGATCGGACGCTGCGCATGCTTAGCCTAGCTCCATTGGGAAGTGCGGCAGGTAAGATCCTAGAAGAGGGATCTTCGAGGCTCGCGACAATGCTGCAAAACAAGAATTCCTGGCCTGTGAATGACAGAGACAACGCGCGGATGTTTTCGCTAATGACCGTGCTTGCAGTCAGGCGTGGATCTGGCTGCAAGTTTCCTAGTGACCTCGTTTACTCGTTAGCTGGTGCAGGGCTAGATGGCCCCGCCATTGAAGTCGACTACAAGAAGCCATTTGAGACGGTTTATACCACGCTGGCAGCGAAATTAATACATTACGAAGGCCAGCTCTCTATTTTAGGCTTAGCTGGGATACAACCCGAGCTGGGAGCCTCAACATTGCCATCATGGGTTCCTGACTGGCGAAAGAATGGATCGACCGGGCTTGGAAATCCTTTAGCTCAAAAGTATTTCGCCGCAACAGGTTCTTCGAAACCAGCTGTACAGTTCTTTAATGATGGAAGCGTTCTGTCGGTTCGCGGTTTACAGGTTGATCAAATAGTATGGACGCTCGAAATAGAGAAGTTGAACCCGTTTGAAGACGTTGCCAATATGATCAATAGCAATGCTAGGTGGATTCAACGCTATAGTGCACCCCGAGAGTCGCTTTATGTCAGCATTTGGAGAACGCTCGCGCACGATCTTACTCATTGGGATACAACGCAACCGTTTGGGTCTATTTCTAGGTGGAGCTTGGAACAGTGGAACCGATTCCATTCAATAGCCGATGCTTCTCGTGAGAGATATAACGAGCTTAAGATGGAGGCTTTCAGGTCAATGAAGAACGCAAATTACGACAATGTGATCTTTATCACAAGTGACGGGAGGCTAGGGATCGCTCCAAGAAGCATTTGCCAAGGCGATGCCGTAACCTTGCTACTTGGTAGTCGATTGCCTACCGTTCTTCGGCCGCTAGGCGAAGGTAGATTCAAGCTAGTCAGCGAGTCATACGTGCACGGTTTGATGGACGGCGAAGGGCTCATAATGGCACGTGAGGCGGCAGACCCAAGATTCAATTCCGCTGATAGTTCGTGGTTAGGAAGACTGGATACTTTACAGGCGCATTTGCTCCCTTTTTCGACCCAGCAATTCTACATATATTAAGGGTAATATGCTGATCAAGAGTGGCGTGGCCATATACGACGATATTTCAGGCTTCGGGAAGGATTCCTAATCTTCTCTTGGGCTTTTTTTCTGTTTCACTTTCTGTTTGGTATCCGTCTACAACGGTGAGCTCCTGGTAGAGAATGTGGCTATGGTGAACAGAGAACCAAAGCGCTGGGGACATCACCTATGTTGCTCCGCGACTCCGTTCTGGTATTGTTAAGCCGCTGGGATTCCTATGAGCAATAATTCATCTATAAACGGGCTCTCTAATGCTTTGCTCATGGCGTTGGCTGCATTAAATGACAGATTCACAAAACAAAGCCTATTCCACATCTTGATTGTAGCAACACTTGACTTCCGTGGGTCGATAGTGTGGCCAGTGTGCCTCAATACTCAACTCTGGCTCTATCTTGTTTTCGCTCTGCCTCCTCCATGTGAAAACAACCTTCATCTTCCAACGAGGTATGAAGGAATCTATTCCAATCCTTAATACCATTGTGTCATCTGGCTCTGTTTGACAGCAGGGAATTGGTGACTCATCAGTCGAATGATCGGTGAATCTAATGTGTGGTTAAAGCTTAAGTCAAAGCCACCCTCGTTGAAATTCTGGACAGCCTCAATAGCACTACAACGAGGCAATCGGCCATCGACGAGCCCATCCTCGATGATAGATTCTGTCGCATCTGGTAGGTTAGGCAACTTGTCAAATTGTTCAAGGCTAGACCCGGCATAGCGGATTTCGTCTTTCATATGTGTTTCCATCTCCTCGGTTTCTTCAGATGTAAGATCTATCCCGGTTGGGGCAGTACTTTCGGCAACTTCTTGACTCTCGATCCATCTTTCCAGCATTCACCGCAACACTATATTTAAGACGTTAAAGATGAGAAAGTATCTAACTAGGCTCGGATTTAAATATCATTTTGGCGGCAGCTGGTTGCATTTTGACTGAAGCTTAATTAAATGACATTTACAGATTTACCTGTACCAAACCCATTATCAGGGTTAAAAAGGTGGTCACATACGAAGCCACACCAAATGCCCCTTGCATATCTTTCTCCATAATTGACCAGGTCAACGCAAACGCCAAGCTTCCAATTAGAAAGAGTACACAAGCAGTCAACCAAATTTTTTGAATGCTTAGTTCCTGCGCAAAATTTATGCCCCATCCAACCCTTCTACCTGCGGCTGAGGGTAAATCAAGCTTTTCGACAATCTTTTTGGGGATAACTTCGAGTTCTAGCTTTCCAGATCCATCAGCACACTGTGGATTGTGAAATAAATGCATCAGGCGATTTCCACCAATAGGTGGGATCGTTTCTGGTGGCACTGGCTGATAATCATACATGTATTCGTCAAGCTTCTCATGAGGAGGTATGCATGGCATATTAGCAGCGGCTTGAATATCAACGAAGTCATCAACGCAGAGTACAAATGGGGACAACTGAATGTAACCCAGGCCTCTTATTGAAAAGAGTCTATGCCATATTCCAAAAAAGTCATCTCTCACAGCCTTGATTTTAACAAAAAATTCCTGATCAGATATAAAATTATTGGCGTCAAGGCGGTAAAGTTTAGAATAATTGCGTCGTTCTATACACAAATGTATTTGCGAAATATCTTTAGCCGCCTCAGTCTGTGACTCGTATTCGTTAGAAGGTTTCCCTTCAGCCTCAAATCTGGGGAGATCATTATTGGTTAACTTTTTTGAGGATGACGTTTTGATAATACATCCATTTATCCATTTCCAAATGATCTCGAAAGGACTATAGGGAGTGGTTTCGTTCCTAGATGAGCTATTCAGGCGCGTCTGCAACCTGGTTATAGCACCGGGCTTAAGCTCTATATAATCATCGTAAAGCATCTTCCCGCATCTCTAAAATAAATTAATAACTCTTTTTTTTAAATTATAGAGAATACTAACACAAATCCATTTTACTCGTTTCTTCCCTGGGGGTATTTGTGGCCAGAAAAAAAATTCTTTTAGATATGTTTTAACTGGGCTGCTAACACGGCCAATGTTATATCCCTGAGACTCCCATGAAGTACTCATACGTTTCTTTCGGTACTTACGGGCTATATAAAATATCATTATACCGTAGGGGATAAATAAGGCAAAAAGAATGACATGTATACCGACTTTAGACAAGTAGAAAACATCCAAATTAGGAATCAGTCGAGTCTGACGAATATTTGCGGTGCCTTTAGAGAATGAAGCCTGGTGTAGTGAAAAATAAGAATTTTCATAATCCACAATGAGATATGCTTGTTGAAGGAAAGCTCGACCAAGTACGTGGTTTTCAGCAAACCTAGATCGCTGAAGAGGGAAATAATGTGCTATACGATTAGTGCCCTCAAAATTATCAGTCATAGATAAATTGAAGGCTTCGTATGGCATTGAAATATTTATAACGGAATTTGACAAAGCATAAGCCCTATTTGAAAGAGAAAATGTGACAGAAAGGTTTTTTTTCTCAGGTATATCGTGTGTCGAATTATAAGCTTGATAAACGTTGAGCCTTTCATCCCATTCGAGCCCAAATTCTTTTTCCCAGAGTTTGCAGTCATCGCTAGGAAGCCAAAGATACGGTGTTGAAGTATCGATGTAGGATTGTATAGGGCGATTAAGCAGATTTGTTCCTTCAGATGTGACTATTGATTCGATTGTGGTTTCCAGATATGGGTTGCCGAAAGTTTTATTGGCGAAAAATTTGGAATCGTTATCCTCGAATTTAGAAGTATCAAAACCTCCAATTGTTAAGCTTGCTAGACCTGAACCATCCTTTACGTATTGGCTGTGAGAGCCCGCCGTATATCCATATGACAAACTAGGTACTTCAATTGTGTCTGATGTTAGGAATGATTGACTACGGTCAGCCTGAGTTCCTCTTCCAGTATACCTTTCTTTCCCCCACCATGACTTTGGGTCTCCTGTGATGGATGAGATCAAAAATCGTATATCACCAGACAAATCTCCAGTCGTAAAACTAAAGGTACTCCATGGACCGCCAGTACCCTCCCTGGTTATGTTGTTAGTATATAAAAGGCCAATAGAGATATAAAAAACGTTGGTAGGGTGATTAATTGTTCATACAGTGATCCCTAGCTAATATAATGTGCTATCGCATAGCATGACAAATAATGAATTCGCTTGACAGTAATACATACCAACGACCACTAGGCGGAATTGAAACAGGACTCGATGCCCTGTTCAGAGTAAATGGCTTTGTATCAAGGTGAAAATCCAGGTGCAAAACTGGACCTTCTCTTGCAATAATCTCCATGATGTTAAATTATTTGTTTACACCGTCAAGCAAAATTTAGCATCGATATTTCAAAGATGCTTTACCGCCAAATTTGCAAAAATGAAATAGAATATAAAGATGGTGCACAAAGTAAAACTTTGTAGCTGTACGTGTTTGCGTTGCCGCCTTAGATCTGCCTTGTCTGCCTCGAGGTCTTGCGCGGTTGCCTGCCACCATATGCAGGATGATTTGTTCTAACATCCCACCCGCCCTGGCAGTAGTAGTATCAAACTACGAATTTCTAGCAGGGCTCACCCCTACTTTCCTAAAGACACCGTTAAGGAGACACAATGGAATAATCATTCATTAATTGAAATGGTACTAAACTCTCTAACGCTACAATTTGTTATCGATAATACGTATTTTGCCGTTTGCGAAGTGTTATCCCACCAGCTATATCTCACGCCTTTAGCCTACAATCGCCATTGCCTGCCATTGTCTTATCGGTACCATCGGATACCTTATCGCACAGCTAGAAAACCACACTTTAGACCCCGGTACAGCCGTAGTAGTAGTC
>JANIPN010603282.1:0-11775 GCA_027478595.1 Erythroxylum anguifugum
TCTTGAAGGTTCCATTTTTCTTTAATGGTGTTATAATTCACCTGGAACTGGCCAAATTCTACAGGAAGGGAATTGATAATGAACTGTACGAGAAATGACTCACTCACATCCATACCCATGGATTTCAGCTTTGCAGCTAGGTTTGACATATGAGTTACATAATCATGAATGGGCTGTGACCATTCAAACTTCTTGGTCGTTAGCTCACTCATTAAAGTCCCTACTATGGACTTGTCAGCTATATCAGATTGGGAGTATTCTTTCAGCTTCAACATGAACTCCTTTGCATTGTCCGTTTTAGGCATTGATGGCTTCACATTTTCTGCGATTGTCATTCGCATTAAATTCAAGCTGAGCCTATTAGACCGTTCCCAAGCCTCATAATAAGACTTGTCAACTTCAGAACTGGCCTCAGTTATGGCTTCAGGCCTTCCATCTGAAACTATGGCTAAGTTTAAATCCATTACACCCAGTTGGAACTGGATTTGTTCAGACCAATCCCCATAGTTTAGACCATTGAACTTAATCAATCCATTGCCTAAGGCGAACAAATTAGTAGATGCTGCACATACAACATATAGTTCTCCATTGTCTTAAGGTTCTAATGACACCAAAATCATTCAATTTGGTTTAATACTCTGAAAGTTATACTCCAAATATTTTTGGACTATTCTCATTCTGTAACAGTACTATACTCAACTTGCATCCAGAAATTTAAATTTATAGAGACTGAATTAAAACTGGATTTCTTTAGAAAATTTGTAGTCCTATTTCTCTAGTTTACTACAAATTAAAAATCATTCTATTTGGACAACTATAGAGAAAGATATGGTCCAATTATCCCAGTTATCATATTTCAGCACAGTCACATTTTCATCTTAAATTCATCAAACAATCCATTTCAGAAAGTTATGATTTTTGGTGGAGATTTAGATCAATGTCTTATGAGTCTATTGGTTTAGGAATCAAATCATTTAGAGATCGGATGACAAAGTTATGGCTAAAAGAAGCAAAGGTGTTTAGGGTGAGTTACTTCAAGCAAAGTCACTGTTGTGCTTATGCACGAGGGTGACTTTTAACTCCATGCAAAGTCACCATCATGCTTAAGCATGAGGGTGACTTTCAATTTTTCCCATGCAAAGTCTGCTTATGCACGAGACTGAGTTTCCTCCCCCCATATTTTGCTTACAGAATTTGTTTCCCCTCTCTTCTGCACAATTGTTCATTTATGTCTTAAGTTTCTAATGAAACTAATTTCATGCAATTTGGTTCGATATTCTACAAGTTATGCTAAAAACACTACAGACTGTTCCAAACCACGACATAATTAAAAAACTGAACTTCGAACTAAAATTTGAAACTATTAGAGATAGAATTAAATTTTGATTTCTTCATGAAAAATATAGCCACACGTCTGTAGTTTAATCTAAACTTAAAATCATCACATTTGGATGCCTATAGAGCAAGTTATGGCTAAAATACAGATGCATGTTTAGTGAAACACTACATCTGTACATTTTCCAGCACCCTTCACCATCTCTTCCATCTTAAATCCTCTCTTTTGCTTAGTCTATCTCTTTTAGCTTATTTCCTCAATATTTCCACTTTATTCCTGCTTCTATTTCAACTCAACTCACACACACATTATTAATTGTTTATTGTTCATTGTTATGTGAGTTGTTAGATAACAAGCATGGGATAATTTAAATATAATTAATAGGTTGTGAAAGGATATATTTTATATATATCTCATTTAGTTTTGGCATTTTACATTGGACATATAAGATAATTAAAATTATTACATAGATTGAATATTGCATCTACCGTAGTAAATAAAAAGGTATCGATTGCTACATGTCCTTATCACTGAAGAAGTCTATCTCAAATATGCATCCTATTTTCAGTGGATTCTTTGAAATCTATCAGGATATGTGAATATCTACTTGGTGAGTAGGAAGTCTAGGTGATTACGTAAGTGGGAAAATTCTGCAATGTTTTTTGACGACAAGCAGTGGTTGTTTGCGTGTTGTTGATGTTGCGTTGGTCACTGGTGAAATAAGTTTTGTTTTTGGCTGACTGCGCATGGGAGTTGGGCTGCACTTTGTCTCACGGTTAAGACATGAAAAGCAGTCCATGTATGTCAATAGAAGATGCTGATTTTATGTGTCAATTGAAGATGATTACTGGTTCCGGCATATATCAAAATAATTGCTGAAGAATGTGTGTGGTGTGGGTGCGACAACTTGATTTATATTGTTGAATAACATCAGATCTATTTCTGGAGAGTTCACCATTCTGGGAAGTTGTCTTTCTCTATTTTTATTTATTATTGCTTTGAGTGAAAATAATTAGAATTTTTTTTGACGAGGTTAACACAAGTCGATTGTATTATCGGCCGTGAAAATCTTTCACGGGTAGTCAGGTTGTGATATAATTACAAAGATTGAGTGGAGCTTTGGTAGTTCGATCTTGTGTAATTTTATTAAACTATTTTGAAAATGATTAATCTGGGCAAGGGCCCTGCAAACGTAGGCAGAGTGTGCCAAACTGCGTTATAAAATTTTAGTGTCTTTATTATTTGGCTTTTACGTAATTTCACTCTATTTGCGAAAAGGAAATTTGGAAAGTTTGCGAATTAATTAACTCCTTTCGTTTTTCAATTGGTATTAGAGAAAGGTAATCGATTTAGAACTTGGTAGCAAGTTGGTGCAGATCCTAGATTCGCAGACATGGCTACGAGAGTGGATGCGTCAATCACCAGACCGCCACTTTTGGATGGATCAAATTATCCATCATAAAAATCCCGGATGAAATTCTTTATTCAAGCTCAGAGCACGAGAGCCTGACATTCAGTAGTACATGGTTGGAAGCATCCAATGATCATTGATGATAAAGGAGAGGTAGTTTAGAAAGATCCGTCTGAATGGACAAGGGTGGAAGAAGAAAGTGCATTGTGAAATTCACAAGCAATACATGTGATATTCAGTGCTGTTGATGAATGACGCTTTTCGATGATTTCCGCATATGAAACGGCAAAAGAAGCATGGGATGCCTTGCAAATCATTCATGAAGGATCAAAGTTTATGATATCATCGAAACTGCAATTGTTAGCTATGCGGTTTGAAGAGCTAAAGATGGATGAGCATGAGACCATTGGAGAATTTCATGAAAAATTGCGAGATATCGCAAATCAACTCATCAATTGGGAAAGAAGTACTCAAATGTGAAATTAGTCAAGAAAACGTTGAGATCGCTGCCACCAAGTTTTATCCCAAAAATTGTAGCAATAGAGGAGGCTCATGACATTGATAATCTGTCATTGGAAAAAGTTATTAGGATTCTCACAAATTTTGAGATGAATCTCTTAAGGGGTAAGCAAGAAAGAAGCAAAGGATTGGCAATACAGGTAGAAACTGGAAAGAATGTGAACAATGCGGAAGATGAATCAGATGAAAATGAAGATATGATTTTACTTACTCAAAATTTTGGTAATTGGCTGAAAAGAATGAGAAAGGACAGACCCAACTCTAGACAATATGGTGGAAGTTCATCAAGTAACAACCCAAGACAACAAATCAAGACACAAAAAGGAGAACGGAAGGCAAGAAGAATTCAGTGTCATAAATGTCAGGGGTTCAGACATATTCAATCCGAATGTGTCAATACGTTGAAGAAGCAAAAAGGAAAGTCCCTCATAACCACCTGGAGTAAAAATAATTCTGAAAGTGATTTCAGTCGTGAAGAAGAAATAGCGAACAATGTTGCATTGGTTGCATTACATAGCAAAAGTCTAGTTACGTGCTTAACAGTAACTGAGAAGGAAGTAACTGAAGGCAGAAAAGACAGAAAATTTCAAAATTTCTAAATCAGTTCATCTCGGGATTCAATATCAGACTACGACAGTGACAGAAGTGGCCTTGATGATAAAATGGGAATATTTACGAGGATTACAAGGCTTTGTATGAAAAATGGGTGAAAAAGCATAAAAAGAATGAAAGATTGAAGGAAGAGAATCTTTGTATGAAAAACACCATACAAGAATTAAAAAAGAAGTTGAGGTTAATGCTGGATGGGCTTGGTGAAGCTAGAATGAAATTGGCAAGTACTGAAAAGGGATTGAGGATGTTGAATGGAGGCACGATCTATTGTCAGTACCTCCTCCGGCTCCAAGAAGGCCTACTAAGATGAAAGGTAGCAAGTCTGTACAACCACCTAGATATCGTCCCTCAGTCAGACGGCCAGTAGACAAAGCGCTTTCTTTCACTCTTTATACATCAGCTACTGAGTAGAAATGAAATACACTGTCAGATATTGGGGTCATGATGGATCGGCCAATCAATTTGGATGAATTTTAGAGTCATGGTTTGCATACTTTACTTTCAAAACGTTCCCTGTTACATGCCTCCCTCCTTCCTCAACATTATGACTCCGTGTTGGTAAAAGAGTTTTACTCAAATTTGATAAGTGATATTATGAATGTGGATGCTGTCTCTTTTGGGGTTGTTTATGTGAGGGGACGGGTAGTTAATTTCAATGCTACTCAGTTGAATGTGTTTTTGGGCTTTGATAATATGATTGATGATTTATTATATGATGATGAGTGGGACGTCTAAACTGATTAGATTACCACAGTTTTAACTAGTGACAAACTCACTACTTTGCCATCCAATTTTGTTTTCCGGTCATCCATGCTGACCTAGAAATATTTTGTGTTGTTCAAGTTGATTGTATCTAATTGGCTGCCAAGAACTCATGTCGTGACAGTTTATCTGGCCCAGGTCAAGCTTCTTTATGTGATTGGAACGGGAGTCAGTTTCAATCTTGGGCATCTCATTATCGACGCAATGCTAGCTATTAAGAGTAAGCCTCACTCTCTTTTATACTTTCCATGTTTAATTTCACAATTTCTGTATTCCCATGAGGTACCTAGGCTCGAATCGAGCATTTTGGAGTTTGTCCCCTTGATGAATATTTCTCCACGAATTTTTTGACAACCACGGGTGGTAGACTGGCCATATATTACTTCGGGTCCTTCGGATGCCTCGGGAACCTCCACTGTCAATCCCCATGCCGCCTTATTTTCTGAGCTTGAGTGGCTTGAAGGTGTTCGTCAAGCCACCACTGAAGCTTCGTCACTTGAAGCACCGAGTTCTCCGTTTTTCGGGGGCTTCTTAATTTTTTGGCTTTTTGACATCTCTTGTCTCAATGGGGGAGAACAAAGATAAGCTTGTACTTCTTCTTTTCTTCTTTTTGTCTTCTGTTGATTGGATTTGGCTTGTGCTTATGTACTTGAATATTGCATTGAGGGGGAGCAACAAGAATTTTATTCTATATGTCCAATTATCTTTTTATGTGTAGTTCTTAAGTTGAGACAAAAATGCCAAAAAGGGGGAGATTGAAATGATATATTTTATATATATCTCAATTAGTTTTGGCATTTTACACTGGAGATAGTTAACATTATTATATGGATTGAAGATTGCATCTACGGTAGTAATTAAAAAGGTGTGTATTGTTACATATCCTTATCACTGAAGAAGTCTATCTCAAATGTGCATCCTATTTTCAATGGATTCTTTGAAATCTATCAAGATATTTAAATATCTCCTTGGTGAGTAGGAAGTCTAGGTGATTACGTAAGTGGGAAAATTTTGCAATGTTTTTTTACGGCAAGCAGTGGTTGTTTGCGTGCTGATGATGTTGTGTTGGTCACTGGTGAAATAAGTTTCGTTTTTGGCTGACTGCGCATGGGAGTTGGGCTGCACTTTGTCTCACGGTCAACACATGAAAAGCAGTCCACGTATGTCAATAGAAGATGTTGATGTTATGTGTCAATTGAAGATGATTACTGGTTGCGGCACATATCAAAATAATTGCTGAAGAATGTGTGTGGTGTGGGTGCGGCAACTTGATTTATATTATTAAATAACATCAAATCTATTTCTAGAGAGTTCACCAATCTGGGAAGTTGTCTTTCTCTATTTTTATTTATTATTGCTTTGAGTGAAAATAGTTAGAAAAAATCCTCTGACAAGGTTAACACGAGTCGGTCGTGTTATCGGGCGTGAAAATTTCACGGGTAGTCAGGTTGTGAGATAATTACAAAGATTGATTGGTGTTGTGGTAGTTCGATCTTGTGTAATTTTATTAAACTATTGTGAAAGTGATTAATCTAGATAAGGGCCGCACAGACATAGGCAGATTGTGCCGAACTGCGTTACCAAATTTTGGAGTCTTTATTATTTCGCTTTTACGTAGTTTCGTTCTGTTTCCAAAAAGGAAATTTGGAAAGTCCGCGAATTATTTAACCCCTTTGGTTTTTTAGGTTGTTAATTAAAATGAAATTAAATGTTATCATCTTTAATTAAATATAATTAAATTATAATTTGTTAATTAATTTAAAAATCAAAAGTGCATATAGTATAACGTGTATGTTATAGATGTAAAAAAAATTGATAAAGATTTACATAACATTTCTTCTAAAATTTTAGTATTAAGTCACACTCATGACTATTTGAACCATTTATAAAAAAAATACACCACAATATTTCCTAATTTATATTATTTTTTCATTACAAATATTAACCTTTTTAATCATAACTAAATTATTCAATTGATTACAAAATTAATATACTTTTTTACTTTTTAATTATATTTTTAATATTTGTATTTACATTCTATATTTTATACATTTATAATAAATACATTACACTTTACATTTCCTACTTTATAAATTTTTTTCATTTAATTTTTTCATTCCAAAATTTTACAACCTAATTTTAATAATTCAGTTTTAATATTCTAACTTATATATTTTAAATATTTATATCCTATTTCCTTTCTTAATATACATTTAAAATTTTAAATTTTATAATATGTGATCATTTATAATTTGATCACAAATTTCTAAATTACGCAATTTACATTTATACATTAAATAATATAAGATGTTAGGACTTTTTTATTATCTTAATTAACTGAAATATTTAGCTGATTACAACAAAATTTAAATACAATTTCTGCATGGTGTAAACTTCGATGTCTCCATTTCGACCTATGGGACTCTCAAGCCATTTGTTTATGCATTTCATCTTTAAATTGCCAAGTATGATACATAATTGAGTGTTATGTTTTGATGCTTAAATGTACATGATATGTTTATGTGATAACACCCTTATTATGAGTTTTAAGCTATAATCATTGATGATTGAATTGCTAGAGTAAAACGAGATATAGATGCGGATGTGTGTGTGTGTGTGTGCGCGCGCGCGCGCGCGTGTGTGTGCTTGATTGTGTGGCTTGTTACCAATGACTATAAATATATTAGCCACTGAGCTTTGTATCTCAACTCATTATTTTCTTCTGAGGTGCAAAATAAGAAGATAGTTGATCCTTGCAAAGCATTTGGCAACTCCAAAATAGCTACATTTAGTAATTAAGTTAGTTTAGAAACTTTTGGTACTTATTTTGTAATATGCTACTCATATGGTTTTGGTTGTGTATTATGGAGCTGTGCAAAAACTCTGTTTATTGAGAATTGACAGTAAATGTTGCAGAGATTCACTTTCGAATAGGTGTAAAACTTAGTTTTCTATTAAATGGTCATTATGGCTTGAAACAAAATGGTGAGTCGGGTGATCGCTTTTAGATGGATTTTCAAGTAAATTGTTTAAAAGGGAGTTGGGTATGTATGAACTTCATTGTTGGATTTGGGTCTGTTGGTTATAGTTAATAGCTATATATATATGTATATATTGACAGTAGAGTGAGGTAAAAATATGGTATGAAACTTCCATGATTAAACTGTATTGATCTAGACATATTTTGACAAAACTGTCTTCATAAAAGTTGTAGATCTTTCTTTTAGATTTTTAATGTCTAAAGATCTTTTTTTTTGGTAAATTATCTAAAGATCTTTAATAAACCTGAAAAGTCACATTGCAATTTTTGATGAGTTTTACGAACTCAGCAGAGTAATCATTATAGATGATTCATTAATGTAAAAAAACACAATCATTACATAATCATACAGTTTATACAGTCAAATAGTTCATATCAATTTATCATTACATTTTGGCTTTGCAAATCATTCAATAAGTTACAGTCATATGCGGATGCTATATGTATGAGACTCACATTTCGTTTTTACTAAAGAGAGAGAAGTTAAATCAAGTAAGTTTTAGGCATGTTTTAATGTTTTAAATGGATGCATGCGTGATTGGTGTCTAGTTTCATGCTTGTGAATTGCTGCTTGCGTAAATGGTGTTGATGCATATGTGGGTGGTGAAAGAAGAAGCAAATTCGGTGATATGATTAACAAGATGAAGGGTTATAGTCATTGCAATATGATATATGCAGTATTTTATTGAACATACATCTGTATTTAGGGCATAACTTGATCTGTAAATATCCAAATTGGATGGAGTTTGATTTATAGTAAACTAAAGACACTGTATTTTTCATGAAAGAATCGAATTCGAAATATGTCCTTAAGAGTCTGGAAATTTGTCTTGAAATTGAAATTGTGCAGAAAGTTGAAGAAAAAAATGGTCGTTGAAAAAGTTGTGATGTCGTGATCGTGAGATAGAGAGGAAGAAATAGACTTTGTTTGGAGGTTTAAAAGCACTACAATGATGGTGCATCCAAATGGTTGACTCACCCAGAACACCTTTGCTTCTTTTAGCTATAACTTTGTCATCTGACCTCCAAATGACATGAGACTTAAACCAATAGATTCCTAACACATTTTTCTACCTCTCCAAAAAAAATTGTAGCCTTCTGAATTGAATTACAAAAGATTGATTGAATCAAAGTGAGGGAATCTGTTGGAATAATATGAACTGGAATTTTTTACTAAACATACTTTGGTATTTTGCTTATATCATGACCTATAAAGCTCTGAATGGGATGATTCTTAATTTGAATTAAACTAGAGATATAAGGCTACAAATTGTATGAAGAGATTAAATTCTAATTCTACCTCTAAGAATTTTAGTAAATATGTCTTATGGGTTCTCCAATTTGAATCCCTATTGAATGAGAATTTTGTCTTTGATGAAGGAAATCAAGAGAGGCAAGAAAAGCAAGGAGAGAGACATTTTTTAGCAAGTTTTAAGCAAGAAAATTCAAGATGGGTATATGTTTATAATAGAGTAAATAAGCAACTAAATGTTTTCTTTGAATCAAGGAAGTTTAATGATTTCAATTGCATAATAAATGTTGCATTTATTGCTTCTTGAATGAATTGAGAATTTGCTATATGTTTGATATATGAATTGTGTTGATGGTTTGTGAAAAAGAACTTTGAAAATGAATTTTTGTGAAAAGATACATGTTTATGAAATCATGTTTTTGAAAATAGTTTTCGAAATATCTCAGGTTCATAAAAAACAAGTTTCCAAGAATGTGCTATTTGGGCAAACAGCTTTCAATTCATGAATTACATGTTATATGGGTTTAGTGTAATCCATTTAGGTATGTCACGTGCACGTTGACCAAATTAAAGGTTTCTCCCTTTTGCCCGCTAGTAATGTGGAGCTCCTTCATGGACTCCCTCAAGTTTACGTCTATGTAAAACCACTATATGGGATTGCGATAGTACGTCAAGTTTACGAATACACAGGACTATTTTGTGGAAATATGTAGTTCGTCATGGATTTACCCAAACCATTTTGATGTGCTTATGAGATGTTAACAAGTTTGAAGCATTCATGATTTGTAGTTTGTGAATTTCAGTTATGAATTGGAGAATGATACTTTTATGAATTTTTTGTATTGGCAAATGAACATTTCAAAAGTTTTGCTTATTTTTTCGTTATAAACTGTTACCCATAAGCTTTTAAGCTTACCCCCTTTTCCTCCCATCATCCAGAACTTTAGGTTAATTTTCCGTGATCATTCATATCAGTAAATGAAGTAATTTGGTAACACTTTCTACTAAAAAAGTGTTCCCCATTGTCTTAAATTTCTAACGATAGCATAATTATTCAATTTGGTTCAGTAATTTGAAAGTTATACTTCAAACAATTTTAGACTATTCTCATCATAAAACAATATACTATGCACAACTTCCATCCAGAAATTGAGCATCTTAAAGGCTGAATCAGAATTTGACTTCTTCATATAATTTGTAATCTTATGTCTCTCGTTTACTCCACATTTAAAATCATCTCATTTGAAGCCCTACAGTTCCATATACATTCAAAATACCGAAGTATGTTTAATGAAATAACATCAGTCCATACTATTCCAACATATTCCCTCACTTTCATTTAATCAATGTTTTTCAATTCAATTCATAATGCTATCAATTTTTGTGGAGATATGTAATAATGTGTTAGGAATCTATTGGCTTAAGAATCAAGACATTTAGAGGTCTAGAGAAGAAGTTATAGTCGAAAGAAGCAAGACTGTTCAGTTTCCAAATTTCTCTCGGGTGTTCAGATCAAAACCAAGTCATAGTTACTATTGGAGAGCATAGTAACTTGATGGGACAATTAAACATCAGCCATTGCAATTAAACTCATGGGGGTGAGGGAGAAAACTCACGGGCATGCGTGAGTCTCAAGTGTGAGGGTGAGAAGTCATACGCGTGAGAGATAAAGACAAAAATTGGGTGAGAGCATACTAGTGAGGCCTATCCTTGTTTATCACTCAATCTCTCTTAATTCAGGTGAGATGGCTATGATTTTTGGTGAAGAGGTAGATCAATGTCTTACGAGTCCAATGGTCTAAGTCTTATGTCATTTGGAGGTCAGACGAAGAAGATATAGCCAAAAAACCAAAGGATGTTCATCTGCCTCTCAGCATTCCAAACTCGCGATCGTGCACCATCAACCCTTGTGCACGATCGCTACTTTCACCTTAAAACCTAATTCCACCTTTAAACCTTTAAAGTTGCTATCGTGCGTCTACACAATGGCAACTTTCATGCGAAAGTCTGAATTTCCTTAGTCGCATATCCAACTTCAAACCTTCGTAACTTTTGATTAAGAACTCCAAAAATTGCAAAATTTATATCAATGGAAAGCTAAAAGAAAGATCTACAACTTTTATACAGACCATTTTATCAAAATCTTCCTTGATCAATACAGTAATTCAGATTCTAAGATGTTCAATTTCTAAATGGAAGTTGAGTATACTATACTGTTTCAGAATGAGAATAGTCCAAAAATATTTGGAGAATAAATTTCAAAATACTGAACCAAATTGAACGATCTTGGTGTCATTAGAAACTTAAGAAATAAAGAACACTCCTCTAGAAGAGAGTATTGCCAAATTTCTTTATTTTCATTGCATAAATGATTAAGAAAAGTATACCTGAAAGTTAGTTTTCAGGAAAAATATGAAAGTGATACAATGAGAAATGAATTGTGATTTTGGGACATTATTCTTCAAAATTCACAAAAATTCAAAAAATCAATACATATATCTTCCAAATCGATTTTCTCTAACAAAGTAGTTTGGTAGTACTTTCTTATAGAAAAAGTTCCCCAAATATTTTCCAATTGTTCTTATTATAGTATGAAACATTACATCATAATCAACTTCCATCCAAAAATTGAAAGTCTTAGAGACGGAATCAAGATTCGACTTCTTCAGATGATTTGTAGTCCTATATCTCTAGTTTACTCAAAATAAAAAATCATCTCATTTAGATGTTTAAAGAAGAAGTTATGGTCGAAAGAATCAAGACAGTTCAGCTTGCACAAGAGTAAACTATTAAGAAGCACTGTAGCATGAAAAGACAATTAAACTTCACTCTTGCAATTAACT
>JANIPN010603704.1:0-11773 GCA_027478595.1 Erythroxylum anguifugum
GGCGCAGAGGTTTTGGATGAAGAGGGAGCTTTTTTTTCTTCTCTTTCTTTTCTGTTCTAAAATTCTTGTATTTGACTTGGTGTTGGTCTTTCTACGGATGATCTGATGGAAACGGCATTCTAATGGGGAGCTGTATACCTGGAAACGACTGGCCTGGAAGGGCATGTGTGTGTAAATGGGACGGAGTAAGGCAGGCTCTTGTGTTACAGGCCGCACGTGTGTATGGCTAAATGCTTAGATGCACCGAACGAATCAGATAATGCTATGCACTTCTCCGCTTTTGTGTGACTTTAAGCTGGTTTGAGTTTATGCGGTTCTTTGATACCTCCATCTGATTTGCAAAAAGTGACTCTGTATAGCCTTCAACTTACTCTGAGTGTAGCAATTAACAATAGCACGTTATTTTATAAGTTATGAGATAGGACATATTGATGTGTTATATAGCGTATCAGGGTCCTTATATTGCACATCAGACTTGCAGGAACGAACTGGAGACCCAAATCATAGTATTACATTATACACAGCTCATGTAAACGAATCCTCAGTCCCCTATAATTATATATATGATATGTCTCACAACCAAGAATCCTACCCTCTCTTCGCCTTCCCACCACCACCCTTCCCCCCCAACCCAACCCCCAAAATAAACGCACTCCTCGCCACCGTCAACACAGCAATCGGCACAACCCACTGCCACTCCTCCGCCCTCCACTCCCCGACACCCAACCTCCCCTGCTGCCCCAGCGTCTTCCAAATCGTATAAATAGTCGCCAGATCCATGATCAGCACGCCCGCCTGAAGCGTCTTCCACACTTTCAGGTCCGAGGACACGCGCGTCAGCACGGCGGTCAGGAAGGCGACGCAGAGGGCGCCCGCGCCGTTCTGCTCGAAGATGGGCTCCATCTGCCAGGGGATGGGGGTGGGGGGGTTGGCGACGAAGGAGGTTAGGGAGGTTAGCGGGGAGAGGAATTGGAGGAGGCCGCCGCCGCCGGCGAGGATGGGGTCGAGGTAGGTGAAGATTAGGCGGTAGATTAGGGGGATGTTGGCGGTTGACATTTTTGTTATTGTTGTTGTGGTGGTGTTTGAAGTGAATGGGAATTTTGTTTGAATGTAGTTATGTTTTGCGTAGTTTGGTTATATATATCTAATGTTCAATGTTTGCAAATTAGAGGTGTCGATGGGATTTTGTGGAAGAAGAATCATGAGCAATAAACGGCGAGGCTGCTCCAACTATATAAACCAGCCTCCGTACTCGTACCGCTCGAAACTTTGAGTTTCTCGTGGCGCAGAACAAAGGAGGCTGTCTACCAACCAGCCAGCCCCCGAACTCCGAAACGCGTCCCAGGATACGGATCACTTAGCTTCCTAGCTTCTGTATCGGCCTTTGAATAGCTTCTCCCAGCCGCATCTTTCAGGACCTAGTGGCGTTCCGCGAGCCAGGCGGATCGGTAAAGCTGCGTTCCCGTCGGGGCCTAAATCGGAATAGCGGGGACTTTGTGGGCTAGAACCGATAGGTGCCCGATGGAGGCGGGACCCCGATTCATCCCCCGCGCCTACTTAGTGGCCACGTTCTTGGGGTCGCAGCCCAGTAGTTAGCCTCGAGGTGAGACACTAACAATTTTATAGGAGGCGTTTAGACTACGGCCGTTAGCCATTATTGTAGTCACTAGGCATGATTTCTGTAACATGGGTTGGTGGGATGTTCACTTTGGATAATTACACGAGTGATTCTACGAACGATTGGTGCCTGCTGACTCTCGTAAATTACATTACGTGTCAGATCATAAGCTGACTGTAGGTCTCAAAAATTGGACTCAACATGGAATAATCGAGGCTGAACTTAGTAGCCTACTTAAACTCATCTGTAGATTAACCGGCATAAGCATCGGCTTCAGCCTTGACAAAGTTCCTCGTAGACATCTTGTTCGCGAACAGAATGTCGAGTCCCCCAGTAACGTATATCTTACGCCAGCTAATGTAAGCGGTCATGTACCAGGATAGAATCGCTCCCTAGAACTGAATCACTTATTCCACCTAGGTTGAGAGAGTACGCGCTATCGGTGTCTTGATGCTAAATCGTTTCTGACTGTACTTCCTGGGACAGTGCGTTTTAACATAAAGAACAAAATATTACTTCTTGAAAAACTCATTTAATTATGAATGTAACTGATTATTCCTGGTACGTTAATGCATCGAAATGTGCATATGCATATGATGAAACAAGTTTCGGGTTTGCCACATGTATCCAGACAATCTCAGAATCCCGAAAAGAACCCCCGCTGTCACTTATATCCTCACGTATGTACATATCGATCTTATTACCCTTAGGTTCTTCCTGTTGGTGTCTGTGGTGTCTGCGTCTGCGCTCGCATCTGTGAAGCCCAGTCCGTCAAATAGCTATCCTCAAATGCCAAGTTGATCTCATTTCTGATAAAAATATGGGTTTCATCAGTAATCGATGAGTTACTCTCATCCTGTCCTTGTTCGGTACCCAATGGGGTTATGACTGTAGTGTGTTGATAAACCCCGGAGTGGAGTTGTTTACCTAGGGGACTCAAACTAGGCTCGTAATCTTCATCGTTTCTGTAAATAGCAGCTCGTGTAGAGCCTTTGGCTTGCCAGTCTGGACTTTGAGCAGGTGTCGAGCCGGACGGCTTTGACGTGAGTAGCGAAGATGGGCCATAACTGTAAGCCCGCCGACAAAGAGCAAACATCATCGGGAGGCAAGCGCAGACGATGAACATGGAGTTTTCCAAACACAGCCACGGCCAGAGTATCGGAATTCTTATCTCTTTGGAACGATTAAGTTAGACTCGCTCAGGTAAAATTATAGGTTGTCATGGCGGATACTTACGGTTGTTCATAATCATGCCTTCATCAGAGAAGTCCCCCAGAATGATTCTGATTACTATGACGCAGCGGCCAATAGAAAATGCTATTACTCTGCAAACTTTAGAACCAATATTTTGTGGAAGGGGTGATTGCCTACCCATATCCGCATAGAAAAGCGAGGCCAACCAACAATCTGTTTGTCAAGGACATTTTTAGGCGATACAGAATTCGAACAGGCAACAGCAAAATGATCAAGTCAACGAAAGCACTTGTAACCGTCAAGATTAATGTCCACGCCAGCTGGTTGATGCAGCGCGACTCTGCATAGTTTTCCCCCCAATAGTCACTGAGAGGGATGCAAAGCAAGCATGTCGACACTAAAGCACCGATTCCCCAAGACAAATTCAAGAATCCAGTAACCCATACAGCAGTACTGAATGCTTTGCCGATTCCAAAGACTCGAATGTAGAAGTAAAGAATCGAAGACCTGGAAATAGTGGTGCCGATCCCCCAGAGAAGCCATGTGAGCCAATCCATTCTCAGGCCTTCTCCAGAGCCGTCCAGCCAATCGTCCATCGCCGAATATTCCACCTTTGACCGATTCATCGTAGAACTAGACGGTATGATCTGGCTCGTCCTGACTGGCTTTCCGAGCGCGAATGTGGACCAATATATCGCAATCGAGCCTTGAGCAATCGCAAATGGCTATGGGACAAGTGAGTTTTCATCCTTAGGAAAGAGAATAGGAGATGCTAACCAGAGAAGCGAGAATCAACCAGCTTGATTACAGTTAGCTTTATTCAACTTCAAGCTAGCTCTCCAGGTGCTCATTGGTATACTTGATCAGAACGGGGATTATCTTACTCATCCCACCAAAATCGCCTGGTATTGCGTGTAGAATTCAATAAGCCTCGCGACCAAAATCGCATACCAACTGCGCATATGGGAAGTACTATGGTCATAATAGCTTCAGCCCTTACAGAAGCCAGCGAGCCAACGGCCGGTGCTGGATCGTTGGTCAGGTACATGGTGGGCAGTTACGGCCACTCCCTACCCTGGATAGGGAATAGGGGGAACTAAGTCTGAAGGAGAGCAATAAAAACCGAAAACTTAAACAGAAAGGAGAGGGAAAAACTGGGGTAAATAATACTCGTGGATTGTGTAACACACTAAACAAAATTGAGGGTAGGCTTGCCGTGTCTACGTCAAACCGGCACGGTAAAGTATAAAAGGCGCCACATGTCTGCAACACATCAGCCCCCAAACCCTCGGTCTAGATGCTGGATATGCGCCGCGAAGCGTTCATTTAGTGGTCAGAAGATCAGGTTTCCTGTGGTGGAGTCAAATCTAGGTTTGATACGGGCATGAGGAAGTGTCTCCAACCCCTCCACTACTGAAGCCATGGTCGCCTCAATGCACACTGATTGAATGGGTCCACCGCCGCCTGCGAAAAAAATATGTGCGAGATTGTGTTAAAACAGGCATAATCTTCGTGGGTCTGGAAATTTCGCGCCGCAGTATCACACACTGCTACTTTGGTTACTTAATACGATGTGAAACGTATTTGAGGGGTAGTTGTGGTACGATGTTGACCACGCCGTAGAGCCGGACCGCGGCGTGGCAGGGTCGAACAGTCGAATGATACAATTATAGGACATGTGAGAGCAAAAGTTAGATACGCGAAACACACGATATGGCCAGTAGGATAAGACCGATCTGCAAAAAAAATCCTACACAATGTCTTCACCTTATCGATAGAATCGTCAAACCTAGCCAGTGCTGTAGCACTGAAAGTCTAAAGTGAAATGATTTATTGAAAACCCGTAACACTCAATATCTATCTGAACTAGTACTTGTACCTTTCGACTATAATCGGGCTATGCACGAACTAGTCAGACCAACAAAGCCCCGTTTGATCGGCGCCGTTACCTTCTTCGCCTACCATCCACGCCCCAACCCCATAGTCTCCCTGAAAACCTGCAACGCCGCCGCAGGCTGATAAAACGGCACCTCGTGCCCAGCCCCCCAAACCTCCACCCAGCTCAAATTACCGTATCCTCCCTCCCGCCCCACCTGCTTGTCAGCCGTGTAAAAAGGATGTATCGCCATACTGTGCCAAATCTTCCCCCCGGGGAGCCGCTCTATCAGCTGAAACGCAACCTCCTCGGTGCCAAAGCCGTTGCAGATAAAGTCGGCATCGCCAGCCCACAGCACGACGCGCACCCCGCTCCTCACCACCCCCCATAACCTCTCCATAAAGCTGCGCGAGTGATCCCCCGTCTCGCGGATCTTCTTGCCGGCGGCGGAGTCGCAAGCCTTGAAGGGGCCCCTGGCGCCGATCCTCCGCACGACGTCCGCTCTGTTAAGATAGGCCTCGTACGTCTTCGGCGGGTTAGGGTCGTGGAGAGGCGCGCGCACGTCGTAGATGCTGAAGTTGCTGCCGCCCGCGCGGACGATGGGGTCGAACACGAGGCGCGAGCAGGTGTCCGACGCGGCGACGCAGGCGCTGTTGTTGCCCGTGGTGGACCCGCACTGGGCGAGCAGCGGGGCGCAGGACTCCTCGTAGATCTCCGCGAGGGCCGCGCGCTGGTCCGCGTCGATGAGCTGCTTGTAGGGGTTCTTGTGGGCGTATTCGATGGTGGCCTGGTATTGGATCGCCGGGTCGATCCAGCCGTTGTTGATGCCCAGGGCTGCGAGGTTGATCTTGTGCCCGGTGGCGGTGCCGGCGTCGATGGCGGCGTTCTGCTCCGAGATGTAGGCGGCGAATTCCGGGCCGTAGTGCCCGCCGTAGCTCTCGGTGAAGATGCCGAAGTCGCGGTTCGAGTACTGCTCGAATTGGTCGTAGAAGGCTTGGATCAGCTTCCAGACTGCCTGGGCGGCGGTTACGGTTGATGAGACGTCGCTCTCGCCCCAGGAGAAGCCCACGCCGATCGGTTGGTCGACCTACCATACTGCCGTTAGCTTAATTTATTTGGGTTCTTCATGTGTACTGTACATATAGCATGTTGGCAACGTTGTTCCAGCTGTACGGGTTCATTGTGGGCTCAGACGATCCGTCCACGAAATGGCAAGGGCCGTTTTCTTGGAATAGTCCCATCATGCTCGAACAGCCCGGACCACCATTGAACCAAGCTGCAAGAGGGGCGGTGGAAGCGTTGCTTCGTGCCTCAAAGAACCAGAACCCTATTGTAAATCAGTAGCTGATCTCTCCTATGGCCAAGTCTATCTTACACATGTTCTGATGTGGCCCGACAGACAGATACCCGCTATACTGGTTGACGTCTCGAGCGGTTTCGCAGATACCGGAGTTTTTGACGAACTTCATCTGTGTGCCAGTGGCGGCATGGTCGAATACGGTATAATTGATCCCATTCTCGACGGCAAAGGAGAGGCTGTTCTGAGTGACTGGCACACCGCTGACTACCGCAGCGCCAATCGCGGCTGTTGTGATCAGCGTACTTTTGAGCATGCTGACTGATTGTTGGTATCAATAGGGGGGCACTGAAGATGTATATAACCTGCCGATGAAGTCTTTGCAGGGAGGAGTTCGCTCATCGTATTTCTCTTTGGTGGGCATGGTCTGATTAAGTACTCAAAACCACGACAACAGCAACGTCGTGTCTGTGCTGGCTTCGATGGACATTTGGTCATCTTAAGTCACAAGTTCCAATGGGCGTAGGTCAGTTCTTTGTCTTGTCGCTAGAACCTCACTTAGTTTCCCAACACAGCGCTGACCCATGGATCCTTCCGCTGAACGAAGGAAGTCGTGTATAGCGCCCCATTTATAGAACTGACAAACCCTGAAGTTTAGAGAGGCTCCATGGTACTCGATTAGCGAAATTACGTATTATCAGAGTACCTTGGAGGAAAATAGTAGGCAACTTGCTGATATCGAAGGCGGGATGGATGGGACACGTCGCATCTTCGAGATGTGGTTGTGGGTGCCACTGGGTTGTTCAAAGTGGAGTAACTAGCGGTTCCTAGGAACGAAGCCAAACGATAGCCGTTGGGATGATTCGTGAACCGCCCATCCCTTCTGTTCGCAAATTGACATTATTGAGACAGCGTAGCCAACAGCGGATGGTAGAGAGTACAGTACAAGAGTGTGACTGGTATCTTTTATAAGCTTTGCGAAGCTTTATTTGGCGCCTTGGCCCTTCGACCATGTACTCCCCAAGAAAGTGGGGTGGGCATCGGCTTCCGGCGCTTAACTGTGAAGAGATTGTCTTTGGCTGGTCGAGGCTGTCATAAAAAATGCCAGGTTCCCCTCACTATTTATTGTGTGCAAGTGAGAGATCTATGGCGTGCTCTTTCACTATGGGGTAGTGGGAATTCGGCCCTCAGCAATTAGTGGATCATCCACTCGAGCCAGCAAAGAGACCTTGAAACTAAATGTGGGTGCTTAGCTAAGAACCTTACCACACTTAATCATTGGATATTAGCTCATATTGCCACTTTGCCCTTACTCCTTTATTGTAAACTCGCTGCTGTCAGGAAAGGAGCAACAACCCCATGAAGGCTGGTTGCGTATGCTCCACAACCCAGACTAGACTTGCCAACCAGTTTCAGGACATCAATGAAGCTTCTAAATAAATTACTTTAAAGTGATCTCATGAAACTCAGATGCTTCATCTGTGACAGCTTCACCATTCATCACGCCATGGACATAACAATCTCCGATCAACTGGAACGCTCCAGACTCACTTGAAGATCGTAGCACGAACGGCAATCTAGCATCTCTGAATATCCATACCTCATCCTCTTTCCGGCAGTCCTCTGGGCCTATACCAACCAGGCCTCCCTGCAAGCTAAACAGTTTTCGCGAGGAGATCGTTTGGTGGAAATTATAAGAGAACGTGTCCGGATTCTCGGAGGCAGAGCCTTCGTCCTGAGATGGAATCCACGATGGGAATGCTCCTGCTAGACGGCTGGCGACTGCAGGCGAAGTTGAAAAACTCTGAATCTCTTCGATCGAAGGCAGCAAGGCCGATGTCTCCGTGCTTCTTAGAGTCTCAAGACTTTGAAGACACTCCTTGTACTTTGCAGAGTATGCTTCGAGGTTGGAAGCATCTTCCGCCAACTCATGGTATGTTTCATTATCGATCTCAGAGCCCCGTTTGACGGCTTCTATCAATGCGAACATTGCGCTAAGCTCGGTCAGCAGCCATTTCCGGAACGCTGATTCAACACAATCTCGTGCCGGATAATCAGTTGGCATCGCTGCGCTGTCCCACTCTGTGTTCATGACTGCGGTTCTCCAGAGAGCAGTCATGCGGCCTTGACCATTCGAGTAGGTTGGACTCATGTCCTGACACATATCGAGTAGCTTTTGTAACTTTGACGGGCCATGATACATCTGCAAGTTCATAAGATCACGATTTTTCATGTTAGTTTTCGACACCGACCCCAGCCTTTTGGCAAACACCTTCAATGTCTGTCCAACGACGCGTCCCCCAGAATTAGGCCCACCCGTCCATCTAGAAGCATTAAATCCTCTGTGAAACTGGATGACACGTGTCTTAGTTTGTGTCGAGAAATTCGTCACCCAGCTTGGAAGTCCATCAGAGAGTCGATCCTCCAAGTCTCCAACATAATACAGAGGAAGCAGAGATGGGCAACTCTTTAGATAAGACGAAACGGCGGATGTGTATGTAAACTGTTTTGGCTGTTCGTAGTCAACTTTTACAATGCTGGTCTCACCACCTCCCAAGGCTGAGCACAGAGCAGACATGAGACCGACGCTAGCGTAAATTTTGTCTCGCGGGTCCTGACAATCAAATTTTCTGAGTTGATTCATTATAAAGAAGCTCATCGTAGCTTGTTGGTTTTGGAGACTGTCCAAGAATTCGGGAGCACAATAAGTCGCAACGACCTCATCCATTATGTCCAAAGGCCCAGATGGTGAATGCAAGACCGTTCGGAGAAGACGGATGCTCCCGAGGTATCGAAAGCAGGGCATCTGTTCAACAAGAACTTCCATTTCTTTCATCTCAAACTTTATACCGCCACTGATAATATTATAGTTGATGAAGAGACTGAGATCGACGATATCAGCCCATTCGAGAAGGTGGCTGCCGCAGAGTACCTTTAACTTTTTACTTAAAGAGACTTCTTGGACTATCCATGCCCTTGAAAACCAGTTCCGCAAGAAGAAATAAGTGAAGGGTTCAACGTAATCCAACGGATTCTCTATGCCAGCATTTAGAAGATCGGGGATTGACAAGGTAAACGCTGTGGGTCCGGTTGGAAAATCTTCCCCCAGTAATGCCCTCAGTTTCGATGTGTATTCGCCGAATAACCATGGTGCTTGCCGGTCTATCTGCGACCCCGGCCCCAGCCATATAACGGTCTCATCCGCATTCGAGTACACCTTGTCCATGCGTTGGACCTGGATACTCTTCTCAGCCAAATCGCTTTGGTTCATGCATACTGCGTCGATCCAAAGCCTAGTCGTGCTACCACCGTCATCCGGTTGTAGCGCGGCAAAGGCTTCCAAGAACTCGTACAAGCTCTGGGTGACTCCAACGGTGAAGCCATTGCAGATGATCGTGTATGTATTATCTGGGCGCTCGTGACTTGCACGTCGCTCTTCATCACCAAAAGATGATCCCCACTACGCAAATTGAGTTAGTTATACCTGTCGACTCCATCCTCGAGCAGGTCACCTCAAGACTTCTAGGGCAATGGTGCTCCCCTAGACTGCGGAAGGAGCCACTACTCACTTACTGTATACGATAGTGTAGTGTACTGTGGTACATGATCGTGGTGATACGCCTTTAGGAGGTAGGTGACTTTATCACTCTTTTGCTCTGTGGCACACCTTTCGAGCAGTCGGATAGAATTCGGCGTGGGCAACGGAACCTGTTGGTACAATGCACTAGTCATGATGTTCTAGTCGCCGGTTTGACGATTCACGTAGTGCAGTCTTCTATGTTGCAGGGATGTTTGAACTGGTAATGAAATAGCATGATCGCCAGGTTCATAATTCTGCAACGAAGTTCAGATCTTCGTATTGTGCTCCGCTACAGGTATCCAACGCGTGAGTTAGCCAGTTAGTTGGCAGTGGGCGCCAAGAAGCCATGGATGGGCTGGGCTCTTTCAGGCTAGACGACAATTTTCAGGTGGACTGCTCCCTATAACGGTTGATTCTAACGTTTAGCGCTAAAACTAGACCGTACAGACGACTATCAATCAAGAAAATTCACTTGATCTGAGAACGCTAAGCTTTGGGCTTCTTTCAGGAGATTGAAATATGCCCTCATAATGCAGTATGATGACATTTATGTAGAACGCACTAGTTAAAGAAGAAGCATATAAGCTTATACCCTCAAAAGCCTTTGACCAATCGGGATACCTCGGAAAATTTACGATTCCGGGAGTCTTATCGAGACCCGCCAGACCTCAGCCCGCCAAACTTGCAAAGCTTGGCTGGCTCTCGTCAGATCCACCAAGTGCTCAGCTAAGCTATATCATTGTTCCAGTGAGACATGGAAAAGCTCGAGGCCCTGTGCCGCAGCGGCTTGGTAAGATTAGCATATAAAGTTCAGCCTGCCCCGGAAATATAATCTCAACTAAGGATCTCGTGCACTCATTCCACCTTCGACAATGACTTCAAAGCCATCTACCGCTCCATGGGCGGACGAACCGTTCAAGCTCATTCCAATCCCGATGAATCGCCCCGACATCGATTTCGTAAGCATTCACGATTGATCTCCGCTGGCGCTTACTGACAAGGCCCTCGTAGAAATCGCATGCGGCGGTATACTGCGCGTCGGAGATGGCTCAAGTCCACAACTTTCTCATCCGCGGACTCAACGCGATCGTCCAGCAAGCTCCATACATCCCAGTCAGCTCGGATCCCGGTTACAATGCACAGGATGTCAAAGATTTGCTGGCTTATGTCAAGATATGGATCGAAACCATGGAGAAGCACCACCATGTCGAAGAGACGTTCATCTTCCCGGAGATAGAGAAGCTCGCCGGGAGACCAGGTCTGCTCGATGGACCGAAAAATCAACACGAGACGTTCACTGCCGGAGTCAAGCGGTTACATCATTACGTCGCGCACGTCGAACCTGACGAATACCGGTGGCAAGGTCCCGACGGGATGAAAGAGATGATAGACGGTTTCGGGGAGCCGCTGAGCGAGCACCTGTTCGCGGAAATCGACGCCTTCCTCGCACTGAAGGACCTCGACAGCAACGGCCTGAAAGAGTGTTGGAAGCGCGGTGAAGCTTATTCCCAGTCGGAAGGGTTTTTGAGTATGATGGTAAGTAAGCCCCAAGCTTTCAGCGACGTGGCGGACGACGATTCTGGCTGACTGACCGAACACGCACATCAGCGCACCACCATTCCGTTGGTCCTCGGAGCCGCGGACAAGACGTACGAAGGAGGCACAGAATTTCCACCCGTGCCCGGAATCCTTCCATACGCGGCCAAATACTGGTTTGCTGCAGGTAATGGAGCCTGGAGGTTCAGCCCGTGCGACTTTTTTGGTCAGCCGAGGCCGCTCCATTTTGTACCCCAAAGTTGAGGAGGCTTCGGTTAGTTACGCTCCAGGCCGTGGACGGCTTTTTGAGATACCTATATTAAATCAGCTTCTAAATTGTCAGAGATATATTCAACATGGAAGAATGCGCGGCGTCTATTTTTCTTTCTCAGGAGAGCGCAAGACACGAAACACAAACCATTTTCTAAACACCACCGCGAAGACGTCATAGAACAGCCAGGTCCAAATGAAAAAACTACAACATCAAGGAGTATTTCAAATATAGAGGAACGATATAGCAAACGATCAATCAGCAAATGCAAACCAAGATGCCATTATTCCAGCTGATCTCTAGAGCCGATGCAAACTTCTCATAAACACCCCCTGCCCTTCCCTCCTTTACCGCACCTATTTATCTACTTCCCCGCCGCCTCCGCGCTCTGCCTTAGACAC
>JANIPN010604232.1:0-11766 GCA_027478595.1 Erythroxylum anguifugum
TTTTAGCAAAAGTTGTCACCTAACGGTTTTAGGAATCACATGAGATGTCTTTGAAAAGTTGTTTTCTACCTAATTTATTTTTAATTAGTTTGTTGAGCAAACTCAAGATCAATTAATTTTAAATAGGATCCTAGCCCACTAAGAAATTATATGATAATTTTTTATATAATAGTGAGGGCTATTATTTTGTAGAAAATAATGGGAGTAATCCAATATTTTAAAGTCTTTATTTTATTTGATATTTGTATATAAACTAATAAATGCTCCTTTTATGTTTTTTTTGTTATTAAATTTGAACATGAGTACAAACCTGACATTGAGGACCATCATAGATGCTAACAAACTGACTGGACCAAAATTTTTGGACTGGCTATGAAACCTAAGAATAGTTCTTAGGCAAGAGAAGAAGTTGTACGTTCTTGATATTCCTGCTCCATCAGAACCTTGTTCGGATGCAACTGATGAAGATTGGGAGAAATATCAGCGTTATGTTGATGACGTTGAACAAGCTACATGTTTGATGTTAGCTTACATGTCTCCTGAACTTCAAAGGCAGCATGAGAATATGGATGCACATACTATGATATTGCATCTTAAGGATTTATTTGGTGCATAAAGTAGGGTGGAGAGATATCTAATCTCCTAGGCACTATTTCAATGTAAGATGACAAAAGGATCTTCAGTCAATGTTCATGTGCTGAGGATAATTGGGTATATTGAAAAATTGCCCCAATTAGGTTTTGTCATGGACCACGAGTTAAGCGTTGATCTGGTGCTGCAGTCTTTGAGTTTGAGCTTTTCACAGTTTGTCATAAACTTCAACATGAATCAGAAGGACATGACACTGCCTGAACTATTAGACATGCTTAAAACTGCAGAAGGGTGCCTTAAGAAGGAATCCAATTTTGTACTTCTTGTTAGTTCTTCTAAAAGCAAGAAAAAAGGCTTTAAGAAGAATAATAACAAGAAACAAAAGGCTTCTACTAATGTAGTAAAAGCCAAAGGAGGTGTTAAGAAGAAGAGTAATGACAAGGGCACATGCTTTCTTTGCGGAGTCAATGGACATTGAAAAAGGAACTGCCCATCTTATCTTGCTAGCCTGAAAGATAAAATGCTTAAGGAAGTTGTCTCTTTAGGTATGTTTATAATTGAGATTAATCTGTTTACTTCTGTTCCACATTCTTGGGTATGTTTATGATTGAGATCAATTTGTTTATTTATGTTCCACATTCTTAGGTATTAGATATTGGTTGTGGTTCTTACTTATGTAATAACATGCAGATGTTAACAAGGAGTAGATCATTGAAGAAAAGCGAAGTGGACCTGTGAGTTAACAATGGAGCAAGAGTTGCTACATTAGTTATAGGAACTTATAGTTTAACTTTGCCTTTTAGCCTTATATTAGAACTTGATAATTGTTATTATGTTCCTGTTATTACAAGAAATATCATATCTATTTCTTATTTGGATTTGAATAGATTTGCCTTTATAATTAAGGATAATAGTTGTTCTTTTTATAAAGATGTTGTTTATTGTGGATCTGGATTGCTTACAAATGGTTTGTATGAGTTAAATCTTGAAAGGCCAATTCTTAACATAAATAGTAAGAAAAGAAAATTAAGTAACCAAACTCCATCTTACTTATGGAATTGTAGGTTAGGTCATATCAATGAAACTAGAACCACAAAATTACATAAAGAAGGATATTTGGATCCTTTTGATTATGAATCATATGAAATTTATAAATCTTGTTTATTAGGTAAGATGACCAAACTACCCTTTAAGGGAAAGGGACAACGTGCTAGTGAGTTACTAGAATTAATACATTCAAATGTATGTGAACCTATGTCCACAAATGCTAGAGGTGGATACTCATATTTCATTACGTTCACAGATGACCATTCTAGATATGGTTATGTGTACTTGATGAAACAAAAGTCTGAATCATTTGAAAAGTTAAAAAAATTTAGACTAGTGGTAGAGAAACAAACTGGCAAAAGTATTAAGACGCTTAGATCAGATCGAGGTGGTGAATACTTAGATGATGAGTTTCTTGGTTACTTAAAAGAGAATGAGATTCTGTCACAATGGTCTCCTCCTGCAACTCCACAATATAGTGGAGTTTTTGAGAAGAGAAATTGTACACTATTAGATATGGTACGTTCCATGATGAGTCATATAGTCCTTCCTATATCCTTTTGCGGATACGTAATTGAAACCGCAATATATCTTCTAAATAGAGTTCCATCTAAATCGATTGATAAGACACCATATGAGATATGGACTGGTAGAAGACCTGGATTATCACACTTAAAGATTTGGAGATGTGAAGCTTATGTGAAGTGTGCTATATCTGATAAACTCCAAGCCAAATCAGATAAATGCAAATTTTTGGGGTATGTAAAAGAAAGTTTCTGTTATCAATTCTATCATCATTTTGACCAAAAGTTATTTGTCTCAGGAAATGCTATATTCTTAGAAAGAGAATTTATTCTCAAAGAAAGTAGTAGGAGTGAGTTTAAACTTAGAGAAGTTCAAGAACTACAAATTCACATTGACATGGAACAAGAACCTCAAGTTGATACATATGATGTACAACCGAGAGTTCAAGAAACACATAGTCCGCGACAAACTAATAGAATATATCTTCCTCCTAATAGATTAGATCTACATATAGAGCATGGAAAGGATAACTTATCGCTTATTACTTTTAAAGAAGCAATGTCAGACATTGATTCTTTAAAATGGCAAGAAGCCATGAAATCCAAAATAGAATCCATGTACACTAACCAAGTATGGACTTTGGTGAATGCACCTGAAGGTATAGTACCAGTTGGGTGCAAATAAATTTTTAAATGAAAAACTGACATAGATGGAAATGTACATACGTACAAAGTAAGGTTAGTGGCGAAAGATTACAGACAAAAAGAGGCAGTTGATTTTGATGAAACTTTTTCGCCAGTAACAATGCTTAAATCCATGAGGATTTTATTGGCTATATTAGCATACCATGATTATGAAATTTCCCAAATGGATGTCAAAATAGCATTTCTCAATGAGAATTTGCAAGAGGATGTATACATGACACAACTTGATAGTTTTGAATCTAAAGAATTTCCTGATCAAGTGTGCAAGTTGCAAAGGTCCATTTATGGACTTGAAAGCAAGTTTCGCGGAGTTGGAACATCTGTTTTGATGAAACAATCAAAGAGTTTGATTTTATAAAAAATATAGATAAACCTTGTGTTTACAAGAAGATAAGTGGGAGTGTAGTTGTTTTCTTAGTGCTTTATGTGGATGACATATTGTTATTAGAAATGACATTTTAATGCTCTAGTATGTTAAGATATGGTTATCTAAGAACTTTTCCATGAAGGATGTGGGAGAAGCAACTTATGTAATAAGTATAGAGATCTATTGAGATAGATCAAAAAGGTTGCTTGGATTATCTCAATCCACGTACATAGATGAAGTGCTAAAGAGGTTTAGCATAGAGAATTCCAAGAGGGAATTCTTACCCATATCTCATGGGATTTCTCTCTCACAAAATATATGTCCATAGATACAAAAGGAGAGAGATAAAATGGATTGCATTCCATATGCTTCGGCAATTGGATCAATCATGTATGTAATGCTATGTACTAGACCAGATATTACTTATGCTTTGAGCATAACAAGCAGATATCAAGCTAATTCTGGTGAGGGTCACTGGACGACTATGAAAAATATCTTGAAGTACTTAAGAAGGACTAAAGATATTTTTGTGGTCTATGGAGGAGTTGAGCTGAGAGTTCAAGGCCATTCAGATGCCAGTTTCTAGTCTAATCAAGACGATAGTAGATCACAGTTAGGGTATACTTTTACTCTTTATGGTGGTGTGGTTAGTTGGAAGAGTTCCAAACAACCAACCATCGCAAATTCAACGACCAAAGCAGAGTACATTTCAGCGTCAAAGGCGACAAAGGAAGCAGTTTGGATCAAGAAGTTCATCACTAAACTTGGAGTGGTTCCTAGCATTATTGAGCCCACAGTATTGTACTGTGACAACAACGGTGCTATTATGTAGGCAAAGGAACCCAGGTCTCATCAACAGTCCAAACATGTACTCAGGAAGTTTCACTTGATCAGGGAGATAGTGAAGCAGAAAAACATAACATTGGAGCAAGTTCCCACTAAAGATAATCTCGCAGATTCTCTTACTAAGTCATTGTCTCAAAAGAGACATGATCGTCATATAAATGGATATGGAATTAGACTCATAGGGGATTGGCTTTAGTGCAAGTGGAAGATTGTTAGTTTAAGCCCTTGCAACCAATCAGTTGGATGCAAATTAATGTATGACATTATTTTGAATTAATGAAAAGGCTTTATTTATCTTTGTGTATTAATTTAATTAATATTTTATGTTTTAATATTAAATATAAAATCCTTGGAATAATTATTGTGTAATTGAAACTATGATGAGATCATAATTATGAGATTCAATTTACACTTAAATGTTATTCCTAAATGTTCCTAGTTGTAGTTAAATCAAGACCGGATATTGTTGAAACGGTAAAACTAGCACACATTATGTTCTTTCTTATGAAGAAAGTAATTGATCTCATAAATTAAAGTATAGAGATACTTAAACTAATGTATGGATCAAGTCACTGAACTAACTCGATTATGAGAATTCCGAATAAAATATTACTTATGTGTCTATTAATTATCTCATAAAGATGGGAGACTTGAGATTACCAAAGTATCTAGTATGAGAATTATCGTGTTTTGATGCTACTTATGAATCGTTCTAGGATAATTCAGTTGGTAGTAATTGGATACAGTATGAACCAGATGTAGATAGTTGAGTAAGTCAATATAGGATTTGTCACTCTAAAGTAATTAGAGATAATATTCTACTGTTCTTGATTAGTAATTATTTATGGAATTCTCTGGCCAGAGTGAATTGATATTTAAAAAGGAGTTTTCAAATTTCAATTATAAATCAATTACTAATTAGCAAGAACGAACATGATTAGATGATAAGAGTAGACACTGTATCCATACTCTATCCAATTATAATACTAAATGTCGAAAGGATTAAATTATACATTATAGCCATGCATGAACAGGTTAAGTCAATCACTTTGACATTCCTAATGTTTGGATAATCATGACATGTTGCTAGACGTCAATCATGATTTATGATTATGAATTATTTAATTGGAGATTTAAAGATAAATTAAAAGGACTTTTAATTGATATAATTATAATTGTGAATTATAATTATAATTTATAATCATTGCCAATTTATTAGGAACCTAATGGGTCACATATCAAAGAGCAATTTGTGAAAGAAAAATCAATGTAATTAAGTTGGACTTAATTATAAAGTTTGAGAAACTTTGGGATCAAATATGAGATATTTGATTTTATTAAAATTAAAATAATTAGAATTTGATTTTGATTTTGATTTTGATTATAATTATAATTAAAGAGATTTAATTTTAATAAAAGACTGATATTATTTTTCTATTTAAAGGGAAGAGCTTTTTAGAAGTTAGCACTTTTTGTCTTCTTCCTCTCAAAGTAGTTTGGGAATTACTCTGTGGATACCATCAGAGGCTAGACAATTAGATAGTTCATGATTGATCAATCAAAAAAAGTTTCAAAGATTTTTCAGCGACAAGCGAACAAGGTACGATTTCTAAATCGATTTGTGTTTTATTCAAGTTTAATCAATTATCGGGATCCGCTAGAAATATGTAAAAAAAATTAGTGTCCACTGCGCCCATGATTCTAACACAGTTGAATTCCAACATTGATGTTTTAGCTTTTTGTATTTTGTATGGCGGTGAAGAATATATAACCACATTAACGATAGTTTTTGGGTTATGCTTTATGTTAGGATATATTTTCTATATCCCTTATTTAATTTTGGCATTTTAAATTGGACATATAAGATAATTGAAATTATCATATGGATTGATGAACTTAAAAGGATGAGGTTGGTGCATGTTTGAATTGAAGTGGGACTCTTATCATGTGTGGGATTTATGCATATCTTCAATCTACGGTGCATATGTGGTATTGAGTTAATAAGGGACCGTGTGGTATAAGGAAGGTGTGTTATAATTGGCTGCTGCGTTTTGGTTATTGGGATATTGCAATTGCGTGGTTAATGTGGACTCTCTTTAATTAATTGAGTTTGTGTTATACACATTAATCAGAGGCAACTGTCGTGAATCTCCATAGTGATTGTTTGCCCACATCTTTGACTCAGAGTAGAAGTCCACTTGCTAATGTTGGTGTGCAAACAAATTGATGAGCCGTATATTATGTGTCCATGAACAATAATACAGCATACGACTGCAACATTACATGGAAAATAGCTGAATAAAAATCTGGTGTTGGTGTGAGAGGAACAATGATGCAATGAGTGTTTTTTTATCATGGGGCAACACCATGGGATATGTTTTATGTGTGTGTTAATTGATTATTAAATCAACACTGCAGAAGAAAATCTTAGTTAAGCAGCGAAGATTGTGTTTTTGTGCATTAATGGTGGATTAAGTAAAACACACGGTGGGCATCTTACATCTCTAGGTTAATTTCTGAATATACGTGTGTGTGGCATTGTTGTTCTCTTTATTGCGTGTGGAATGGAGATTGTGATTTTCCCTTACAGTGATGTTCATTAGAGTTGTAGTGGCTACAGTAACTGAATTACAGTTTAGCCTCTTTGGTGCTTGTGTGGCATTGGCATGGATAATTTCCACTGCAGTGACCAAGATCCTATGGTCTACTTTACAACAGCGAGAAAACTAGACAGCCTTGGCCTTTGATGCTTATAACGTTTCGACAGATAAACGTTTATATTTTGTGGTGACAACTTTCTAATCTATTTCAGAGGAACTGAATCCATATGGAAGTTGTTATTTTTCTATCTCAAGTGTATTTAGTTTTTCTTCTTTATTACTCTAATCACTTTAGTTATACGTTTATTGTTCTTTCATTAAAAGATTGATTGAGAAAATCCTCTATCCAGGTTAGTACGAGGCGGTCGTACTATTGGGTGTGAAATTCTTTCACGAGAAGTGAGATTGAGAAATAGTATCAATGGTTGAGTGGTGTCGGCTCAGTAAAGCCTTGGGTAAATTTATTGTACTTCGGTGAAAGTTATTAAGTTGGGTAAGAGCCCCATAGACGTAGGTAAGGTGTACTAAACTGCGTTGCCAAATTTCTTGTGTTATTTATTATTTCATTTTTTGCTTGGTTTTATTTTGTTCGTGCCAAAGAAGTTTACGAAAAGTTTGCGAAACGACTACCCTCTTTGGTTTTTCACTTTGTACAACATTCGGTTCATTGGTGTATCTATAATGAACCATGCAATTCCACGTGTTTCTTCGATGAAACAACGACTAAACATATAGTAGCTCGGTTATAAATCAAAATGCTTAACAATAGTCTCCTCATTCTCATACTTTTATATGATTGTTGATAGCTTTGCTCTGAATCGGGGTTCCTTCCAACGATTGTTTGGCTGATGCCCTTGTAGTGACTCTTTGCAATTGTAAAATAGCGTTGAAAGTTATTTCTATTTTGATGACTAAGTTAGACTCCAGTTTTAAAAAAATTGTGGCAAGTTGAAGATGAAATAGCTTGTTTAACTGTCTAGCCACTTCTTGTACAGTGAGAACAGTGGGTATTGGAGTCAGCCCTTGTAGGTAGAATGAAGACATGGGAACGAACGCTTAAGTTATTGTTTGACGGCATAGATAATCTCTAAGTATTATTTTGTTATTACCCTATTTTAGAGTATATATTTGTTTAATAAATAGGACCTATAAAATTAAATGGACAGATACTTAAAAAATAAGATAGATATAGAATAATGATAACAGGTGATCTGAACCTATTGTTTGGTTGTTAGTAATAAACTAAATAAGCATCGACAAATTTAGAATATATATATATATATTTTTTGGTCTTAGACCAGGGTATCCACCGGCGGATCCAGTGACTAATCCCCTCGCTGGTTTGTAGGCACCTCACAGGGTGGGACAGCTGGCCCAAGGATTTAAGGCTGCTCCATACCCAAAGTCAAGGATCGAACCCCTGACCTTTGGTTAAGGATGGATGAGCCCCTGCCACTCAACCACACCCCTTGAGTTAATTTAGAATATATTTTAAATAGTTGTGAATTTATATAAGAAGGGGTAAAGGGGAAAAGTTGTAAATATTGAGTGGGAAAATGTAAATTTATAAGAAGGGGAAAAGCTGTAAATATTAGGTGAAAAAAATGAAAATTATAAGAAGGGGAAAAGCTGTAAATATTGAATAGTGACAGAATTGAGAATTGTAATTAACTAATTATGGAAGTAGTGGCAAGACTGTAATTTTCTAAAAGTGGTGGCAAAACCGGTGTTATGTATTTCGTTTTGTACCATAAAGATGTAAATATTGAATAGTAACAGAATTGAGAATTGTAATTAACTAATTATAAAAGCAGTGGCAAGACTGTAATTTTCAAAAAAAGTGGCAAAACTAGTGTTATGTATTTCATTCCGCACCAACTGGAAAAAGGTACAAGGCACAGGGGGTCGGTACCAACGTTTTTTACTTGGTACTGCCGATATTCAAAATATCGGCCATATATTGGCTGATACTGTAACTTTTACATAGTTAAAGGACTAAGTTGCAAAATTTTTTAAACATCTACCTCACTCAACAATCATCTTCTTTTTCTCTCACAATTTTTTCTCTCACATCTCACTCACTCTCTCTCTTTCATTCAAGCACCACCGACGACCCTCCCTCTCTTTTCCGGCGACACCACAGCCCCACCATTGACGACCCTCCCTCCCTTTACTCTCTCCTTCTCACACTTTTTAATTTCTCTCTCACACATCTCACTCTCTCTCTTTTCCACCACACCTGCAGCCTACCACCACCATCGACACCCCACCAACCCACCCACCACTCTTGAAGTCTCAGGTCTCCTCCTCCACGCCAGATCTGAAATAGATCTAGATCTATTTCCGACCTAACCAACCCGTTGAAATTGTTCTTAAATTCTGAAGTAATTGGGTATGTGTTTATGACTTTATGTATGTTTTGTGAATTTTAAATGGAATTATTGGTGTATTTTGTGAACTGTGAATGGAACTTGTGGGTTTGTTGTTACATTGCTTGTGGTCTGGAATGGAACTGGAAAATGAAAATTGATTTTTTGAAGTTGATTGTTTCCATCCATGGAAAGAGCACCGGTTTAATTCAGTTAGCACTAAGTTTTTTTGACAACTTTTTATCATACAATATGCTGCTGTGGGATATACATAAGGTTACTAATTTAGAGTCTAGTCAATTAACATAATTTTTTTTAAATTGACATGCTATATAACATGACATATTCAAATTTATATCTTATCTTATGTAATAAGATAATTACATCTTGATTAGATGAGATTAAAATATTTAATATAATAACTTTTACAATTAAGTTATAAAGTTCAAGCCATTTAAAATAATAGACTTAAACTTTTAAAGAAAGTCAGAATCTAAACAAATTTTAGTAAAACATGATTAGCATCAACTTTGTTTGTTGTCTAATAAAATTATAAGTTTACAGAAAAAGTAAACATTATATGCATTAACACATTTTAATTATGATTAAACAATTTTTTTAATAACTCTTTCTTATACTTTAGAGTTATTGGAAAGAAGGCGAAGATGTGTGAGTTTACCAACACCAACATTAGACAGATCGAATCTATGGTTTGAGTTTCAATTATTGGCTTGTCAAATATTTTAAATTACATAATTAATGTATTAACTATATAATTGTTACAAGTTTATTAAAAGTATTGACTGCAAATTTTGAAATTGTTGTAATGGAAATTGTTTATGTATGTTTTATAATTGTTGAATTGAAATTGTTGAAAAAGGAAATTGTCTATGTATGTTTTGTGATTGTTGGAAATGTAAATTGTATATGTGATGTTTGAAAGTTTGAATTGAAATTGTTTAAAATTATTGGAAATGGAATTGTTCGAAGTTGAAATTGTTTATCTATGTTTTGTGAATATTAGAAATGGAAATTGTTTATGTGTATTTAGTGACGTTTGAAATTTTAATTGAAATTGTTTGAAATTGTTGGAAATGGAAATTATTTATGTATGTTTTGTAATGGTTGAATTGAAATTGTTGGAAAATGTTAGAAATGAAATTGTTGGAATTTGAAAATGGAAATTGTTTATGGATGTTTTGTGATGTTTGAAACTTTGAATTGAAATTGTTCGAAATGGAATTGTTGAAAATTATTAGAAATGGAAATTGTTGGCAATGGAAATTGTTTATTTATGTTTTATGATGTTTGAATTGAATTTGTTCGAAATTGTTGGAAGTGGAAATTGTTTATGTATGTTTTGTGATTGTTGAAAATGGAAATTGTTTATGTGTGTTTTATGATGCTTTAAACTTTGAATTGGAATTGTTCGAAATTACTGGAAGTAGAATTGTTGGAAATTATTGGAAATGGAAATTGTTTATGTATGTTTTATGATTGATATAAATGAAAATTGTTTATGTATGTTTTATGTAATTATGTATGTTAAATAACTGAATTTTTAGTTTTTGACTTATGGTAAATTGTATTCGATGAAATTATGTATTCTTTATTTTGATATATGCATTCATTTATTTTTACAGATAAATGGAAGGGAGTTCAAGTACTCCTAATTAAACCACTATAGAAAGATGCAATAATCTAGCTTGAGCTCATGCTGCATTGGTCCTCGGTATGAGGAACCATACAATTTGCTTATTTTGTAACAAGCATTTGAAAGGTAGAGGAATTACCCGATTAAAGAAGCATTTAACTGGGATTAAAGAAGATGTGGAACCATGAAAAACAGTAAGTTATGAAGTGAAGTGACAAATGAAAACTTTGCTTGACAAATACCAACATGAGAAAGATAGAAGGGAGAGACTGAATTATCAAATTGGTAGTGGAAGTTCGTTTACTAGTTTTTGTGATGATTGTGGAAATGTTGAAGGTTGTAGTTGTAACAGTAGTGATTGTATTTCATCCCAAGCCCAAGAAAAAGTGAATGTTATACCTAGACTTGATGTGAGTAAAAGAAGAAGGCAAGTGACTAGTTTTTATGCACCACGAACAACTCCTAGAGCCAAACCTTTAATTCGTGATGTCATGCAATCAAGAGATACAACTTATAATGTAGATATGACAGTAGCTAGATAGTGGTATGATATAGGTTCATCATTCAATGTTTCCCAGTCTTATTATTAACATACTATAGTGGATGTTATAGCCTCTTTCAGTCCAGGATACAAAGCTCCTTCGATTGATGACTTAAGAGGTAAACTTTTGAGTTGTTCAATTTCTGAAAGTAAAAGTTAGTTGGCAAAAAGAAGAGTGAATTAAGCTACTTATGAGTGTTCAAACATGTGTGATGTTAGACAAATAGGAGACAAGAGCCTATTATTAATTTTTTGGTTTATTCTACAAATGGCTCAATGTTTTTAAAGTCTATTGATGCATCTAGCCTTATTATAAATATCAATACTTTATTTGAGATATTCGATGAAGTTGTAAATAAAGTAGGGATAGAAAACTTTGCTCAGTTCATTACTGATAATGATTCCGGTTATAAAGTGGCAAGAAGAAGGTTACTGTTGGATGTATTTTTTTTATTAAATTTCATAGCATTTTCCCTTAATTTCTGAATTAATTATTGGGTCTTATACATATTTTTCCTACTA
>JANIPN010605087.1:0-11761 GCA_027478595.1 Erythroxylum anguifugum
GAAAATGTATTTTGTTTCCTTTGTTTGAGCTTGTAAATATTCTTTGGATTTTTGTTCTGAGATTACGATATGTAATAAATGTGTGTGTTTGAGATTCTAAATAAGATAAATGTCATTGTGATTTTTGGTTTTGTTCGTTCTGTCTTGGGTGGCATCCATGTATCCTCCCAGGGGGTATTTAGGTGTTACAATAAGTGCATGAACAATTCATTTTAATATGCAAAAATCAATATTCATATGTGTGTATGGTAACATTATGAATGAGCATGAAATGCAATTTTTTAAACTCTCATTGTTGTTTTCTTAATTACAGAAATCTAAGGTTCTAACCCTTAGTATGGAAACGGGATGTTACATTAACAACATAAAGATACAACTTTTATAAAGCTAAATCAGATGTTACAGTAGGTTTTGTCATATATTTAGGAGCTTGTTCAAAGGATACAACAACTTGTTTAAGCAGTTGAGGGGCTTATTCATCAAGCTATGGATGGCAAAATAAGTTTTTTATATAACATTATCTCTATTCATACAAGTTCATGGTAGATCTTGGGCCTAAAGTTAAACTTTGTGATAAATAAAATATGGTTGACGACTTCATATGGGATTTTGTGAATAAGTTTGTTCATTATGAGACATCTAACTTGGTTTGATTACAAATTACTACTACAACATTTCCAACTTTAATCCCTTCGTCTATAGTGCTTCATTAAAACTTCTAAAGCTAATATGCCAAGCTATAGATATTGTCATAAGAATTGTTTCAGATTTAAGAAACTAAATAAAGATTGTCAATATTATCGTGTTATAGTTGAGTTTATAATTCACTCTTCTTTTGTAATCATGGAATTAACAAATTCGATTATTTTTTAACAACTTAAATTTTTAGGATTTAAGTTTTCTCACTTACTCTTATTATACAAATATTTAACATAATTAAATTAAATTAATAAAAAAATAATAAAATTAATCTATATTAATATTTCAAAATAAACAACGTAAATCAATCTAAATAATAATTATATTACGTTATTTTCTTTAATTTTTCATTTATATCAAACTTTTCAACTGAACCCTTTAACTTTCTTTCAAATCATATATGACTTACCACTCTTAGAAGTTGTAGAACATTTTTTTCTCACCTAAGGACTAGTTCCTTTTCTCTTTAGGAATGAAATTAGTGTTTTCTTTTTTATTATAGAGTTTATCGACGACTCCTTTCTTGTCAAGCAAACCTTTATTTCTTATTGGCTCCTTCAATTCTCCCTTATCCTAGTTCCTAACAACTCTTTACGTACTAAAATTAACACAACCATCTTTAACAACATCAAAATTGCTCCCTCCTCAAAGTCTTCTAATTATGAAACCTTTAATTTAGAAAACCTTAAATAAGTAGTCCCATATTATCCCTGCTCTTCTTTCCTCTATCCACTAATAAATATCTCAAGCATTTCAACCTCTCTAATTCCGATATCCCCTAAATTAGTAGTTCTTATTAAGAGTAGTAAGGATAATAAAAGTAATTTAGGGATAGAAACCAATTCTAGCTCTGGAAGTTATAAAGATGATAGTTTAATAACGTCTAACTATAAGACCCATAATCTTGTGTCCCATAAGTTTGCTGAAACATTATTTAGGGTCCATTAAAAAAAACCATGTCTCCTTTTAAAGTGTTATATGAACCTGGTTTAGTCATGTTTCATAAGAGGCTTAACCTCTTAAACTTGTCATCAGACTCCATATTTAAAAACTTTGACAAATACTTCAAAGCAAGCTTATATCTTGATAACTTATGAGGAGTTGAGTTTTAAGAATATGAGGGAGAAATTCCATACTTTATGAAGATTTTACTCAAATTTCTAAACAACGACAAATGCATATGCTACCATATACTTAATGATTTGGGGTTTTATTATGATAATTTTAAGTGTAAATTTTAGCTTCCACTTTATCCTTCAACTATTAAATACTAAATGCCACAAGCCCAAGTTCTATCTAATTGCATCCACATTCCTACATCATGTTGATTTAGGTTAATCATCACCTAAAATAAGGGAAGTATCATCTTGCCTCATATTATTTAAGTTTATGCACTAATGTAGGCTTGTAGGAATGCAAAATAGATGGTATAACATAAGTGCTAGGAGTAGGTGCTAGTTGCTAACAATTTCAAAAAGCATGTACTATTGGAAGTAGAAATTTGTCTAGCTATCAAACTATATAGTCTTAAGGAACTTTATGGTTATCTTAAGGGGCTTAGATGAGATGTTTCTCTAATAAGATAAGTACAATGCATCTTTGAAGTTACTATTTTAAAAAATTTTATCGAACCATCTCACTTCCACCTTAAGAGATTGTACTATACAAACAAAACATGATTATATCATAAGTTTCTTGTAAAGAAGAGCATTATTATAGATTTCTATTATTCATCTCTATCGTTTTTGTTTTTAAAAATTTTACTAATATCATTGTCATTTCCTTGATAACTATAAACATGAACAAGATATTTGTAAGGACTAAAGCAAACAAGGAGAAAGACTAGTTGGCTTCATTTTTCAAGGATAGGAAGAAGAAGAAGGTGATGGATAATGATAAAGTCAAATCTACTTATTACGTCCACCCTTGCTTCCTAGTCTTCTCATCCTTCTCCTCTTTACTCACCTCATTAAGTGGAGAACATGGTTATCCTCTATGTTCTAAGAAAGCCTCTAGGGGAAGAAGAATGCTTATTCCTAAGTTCAACTTGAAAAACATTGAAACCATCTTTGAAAAGGTTGGGAGTATATTTGAGATGGTTCATAGGATGGTCACTCCTAGGGATATATAAAGCTTAAAGGAGATGCTTTTCAACCACATTATGTACTTTCTAAAATAATTTTTTTAAAAGTAAGTTTACGTAGATCACCATGTTTTTATTACCTTTTTATAGGCTTAATATTGTTTTCTTGTTCAAATTATCACTTCCATAGTCATGGGTTATGAGAGGGATTGTAGAAGCTAGACAAGTAAGTAATGGAAAGTAGTGAGGTTAAGGATAAAACCATAAGGGCTTGTAACAATCTCGTGGTATTCATGAAGAAGGAGGTCATTAAAGAACAATGGTTTAAATGTATTGATGATCTAGACAGGGAGATAGTAGCTTTGAATAATAAGAACATAAGCTTAAAACTTATTAGTGTTAGGTTGCATTTAGAAGTGTAAAGGCTTTAGGGTAATGACTTTAAGTTTGACATCATCTATCATTATCATAGTTCCAAGTCTATTGAGAATTAGAACTGCAATAACCACAACAGTGTAATGATAGCATGTTTTGAGGCCTAAAGGAAGGTTATAAAGAAAAAGCTTATAGATTTGTCTTTTATAAACCAAGAAATATTAGCAAAGATTTGAAAATTGGTATTGATGCACACATGAAAGCTTACTAGCTGTATTTTTTTTAATGTTTATGTTGGCATTGATACATGAATTAATAGTTTAAATTACATATTGATGTTCAATATTTTTATGTTCATAGTTCTTTTCCTATACTTAAGAACGAACATTAATGGTGTTGTTGTATTAATGTAAGTAATAAAGGTAATAATATTCAATTCTAGTTATGGAGAGGAAGAGTTAAAAATTTAATAGATGCATCTAATTATAGTGAGGATGTAGATATTCCATAATGAGTTGAGCTAGTCTACTAAGTAGTTGATAAATGCATTTTTAGGGGGAAACACCATCTTTAAAACCCCTGAAGAATTGCAAGATCTTATAGAAAACAACTCATTGAACAACTATTAGTGGGGCAAAACATGACTAAACCTACAAAGAATTGGGATCCATAATGATGATATGGTAGTAACATTAGAAGCCAAGCTAGAGACTCTAAATAGCAAAATTAACATCAGTTTGGCAGCTAAAATAATGTCAGTAATAAGTTGCAACATTTATGGTGGAGGACCTCTTATTTATAAATGACAAGAAACTTATACTCAGGGTAACAATATAAGCATGTTGATTTTGTTATGAGCCAATCCCAAAATAACCCTTATAGCATTACAAACAATTTGAGATAGAGGAACCATACAAATTTCTAATGGAGCAACTAAAGACAATAAATACAAATGCCTCTCATACTATTTAAACAATAACAACAAAGGAAGGCAAATCTTGAGGATCTTATAATGAAATTTTTTAATAGAAATACAACTCACTTCTAAGAAACTAATTCAACGCTTTAAACTCCGTAAGCCTCCATGTAAGAGGCAATAAAGTACTTTACATAGCAGCACTAAGCCTAACTTGATAGAACAAGTGAATGCAAGTATCGTAGGGAGTGCAAATAAAATAATTAAAAAGTAATTTGCCTTTAGTTGAATATTTATTATCGATGCCATGATACAGAGATCTCCTTTTAAACAAAGAGAAACTCAAGGAAATGTTGATAGTGAACCTGAGTGGAAAGTGCTCCGAAATCCTCCAGAATAAGCAACCTCAGAAGATAAAAGATCCAAGGAGTTTTACTATCCATTTCAAAGTTGGTAGTTTATCTATTAATAATGCATTAGCAAATTTAGGAGCTATAATTAATCTAATGCCTTATTTTTTGTTTAATAAATTAAGATAGGTGATCCCAGCCTAACTAGGATAAGCCTTCAGTTTATAATAAATAAATGAAATATCATAAGGGTATAATAGAGGATGTGTTGGGTAGATTGGTAAATTTACTTTTCATTAGACTGTGATTTTAGATATGGAGGAACATATATATGTGCCATTAATCTTAAAACGCCCCTTTCTTGCTAATTCTAAGGCTTTGATAGATGTATATGATGGGAAGTTGATCCTAGGGATTAGGAATGAAGAAATAGAATTTTCGAGACCTAAAAATATAAATCATATTATTAATAATCATGAAGCTTGCCTCTATTTTGTTGTGATTATCATTAAAATGTCTTATATTACACAAGAATCAATCACACAAGATGTCATAGAGATATATGTTATCCAAGAAAAAGAAAGGGAGAAGGATAACCTAATTTTAAAGAAGTGTACGACACTCTAGAAGGCTAATGAACTTGTTCGAAAGAAGAAGAAGATTGAGGTGATTAACAAAAATGAAAAGGGTAACATCATCCATAGAACTAAGGAATCATTAGGGAAAAATTCAAGTAAGAAGTCTACCTAAATTATTTACAGAGAACTACTTATTAAGGGGTGACCCAATGTATATTTGTTTTTAATGTTTTGATTTAAGTTATTCATAGAGTTTAAGTTCTTTTTTTAGTAGTTTTAAGATATTGCTTAATGTTATTCCCATGATCTGATATTTATTTTATTGAATCCTAATTTACTTCTTATGGATGAGTACTTAGGATTAGTAAAATGTGATTTTGTAGGTTAGCACAATAGTAACTTGCCTATAATTACCTATAGTGTTTGTCAACACAACAACACATCACCATAACTACTCCTATGTTAACTTACATCAATTTACAATTGATTAATAGATTAGAACATGGCCTAAACATAGCCCCACTTATCACTTGTGTAGGAGAACACTCAAGCTTGTCCACCTTATATCCCCATTGCATGAAGAAGTAATATGTAATTTATTTGAACATGGGATTAACATAGTACTGTGCAGTACCTATACTCACCTCCAATTATAGGTATGCGAAACATGCCTCTGAACACCCTATATTGACCAGGTAATATTATTTAAATGCTTTCATATATAACATCGGAACAATATGGTGCCATGTTAAATTTGAGTTTAGATAATATATAGAAGCTGAGAGCACCCATTTTGAAAATAGTCATAACAAAGTCCCATGTTCCTATTGTATTAGTCAACATGTCACTGTATAGAGGCCATGTCATTCTAAATGCAAAAATGAATTTTAAAAAGTTTCTAATATAGCCATAACATGGTACCATATTCTTATTGTGTTCATTTAATATAGCTTCTGTTTCTTTAATTTTGATTCAGTGCATAAACATAGTATTGTGTCATATTCATATGTAACTTATGTTTTAAGAACACATAATAATGTTTTTCTCATCTTACCCTTGTATATCAAACATGCTTGCAAGTCACACCGTTGTGGACCCAATGCTCTATTTAACATATACTATATATACTATATATTGTGAACACAACCTAAACATAATATTATGTAAAGCCCATATTCACCTGAGATTTAATGCAACAAACACATGTCTATGACAAATTGCTTCCACTCTTCTTCCAATTTTCTCCCAAATCAAACCTTCACCTTCTAGTGATTTTTACCTTTCCCAAGCTAGTTTATACTTGATTTTACTCATCAATCAATAAGATCTTGAGATACAATATAATGTTCTTTGCAAAAAAGAAAACCCAAATTTTTCTAAAGTTAGGTTTTGCGAATTTTTGTATAATTATTACATCTTTGTCTTCTACACTTACATGAATTTTAGGTATTTCTATCCCCCAACATTTCCTTTCAATATTAGTAGGAATTATGGATTATTTGGAGATAATGATTATGACTTATAGTTCATAATGGATGAACAACCACATTACAAAAAATTAGGGATTGTTGGGGTTAGGATTGGATGAATCATTACTTGGGTTCATGTTTTGATGCTACATTTGAGTTGGTTATAGATGAAAATAAATTAATGGTGAATTGTTTTGGGCATGACATAGTGTTTATTTAATCATTGTGTTGGGTTATCATGCTCTTGAGGATAGGCTTGTCGATGAATTGAAAATGATGTCAATAGCCCTATTTTTCACATGTGTGGGTGTTTGTGTGTGGCATAATGGAATGATGAGTATAGTTTGGGTCATATATCAGTGCGAAAAGAGCATAAATATGGGAAGTGATATATCACCAGGTTGATGCATTTTTGGAGGTTCACGTGTTTCGTTAATAGTTTCCAAAGGGCGAATTTAAATAAGTTCATTTTTTTACGTTGTAATTTTGTATGTCTAAATACATAGAGTCTGGTATTGCATCTCATTCATAGCCAATGCGATTAAGAGCTAATTTGTTAATGTTTTACGTCATTCGATCATGACTCGCTAAGCAGCATCGATAGCTCAGCGTAGGCAAAAGAAGGAGCGAACCTATGGCATAAATTATTTGACATTCGATAACAAGAGTTGCTACTGGAGTTTATGTGTGAATTCCAATTAAACGAGAACAAGACCAATTAGGATGATGATTCAGTGATTCAATTTTACTAGAAGGCGTGCTTGACCAGTTTAGCTATAATTAGATTAGTATTCACGTCATACTCTATTTCAAGGATCACGCCTGTAGCTTGCATCCTAGTAGGACAAAACTTGATTGGGATTGAAGGTCTATACTAGAAATTGTTACAATGACAAGGTCTCGGTGTGACCTTATTATCTAATATAATCTAAAGCATTTGCCTTCTATTATACATCAATAAGAAATGTGAACAAGCTACTTGTTCACTTTTTATGTGCTCAGCACGATAATATAAGTGTATTCACCTGTTAAGATTTATTCTTCCTCTCCTACATGTGTCATTGGGTGCGAACACATCTAGGGCATACATTTATTCAGCTTATCTAGGGTGCTTTTATCAATTCAACTTTGGTGTGATTGGAAGTGGGTTAACTATCACGCAGTTGGCAAGGAGATAGCAAGTGCTAAAGGTTGAGTGTTAGCTGATGGTTGTCTGCACTCTTATTCCACTTACCATAGATATCTTATAGGCGATAAGGAAGGTAGACCTTTGGGTTAAGGCATAAGGCCAATCGTTTACACTTATTGACACTTTACCGCATGTAATGGAAGATGCCTAGGCATCGAGAGAGAAAGTTAGGAGTGACGAGTAGGCAAGAGTACAACACCACCCTAGGATTCGAGCCCCTTATTAGCCCTCTACTACCTACTTTAACATACATGGAGCATTACATACACTATATTGGTGATATGCTAATGAGGTTGGTGTAGCACTTAGTTCTCAAGGTCCTCCCACCATTAGTTTGCCATTTGAGTCTGCATAAGGAGAGCTCACACCCTAAACAGGATATAGAGAATCAAAAGGAGACAACACTAGTGGAGCCATCACCTAAAGAGGACACCGAGGATCTTGCATTGGTAATGAAGCAAAGAGGGATCGAGCCTATAACTGCCACGTTAAAGGCTGAGAGCAAGGATTAGGGGGAGACTGAGACAGCTACCATAGAGCCATCCCTTGAGACATTTCATAAAAATGGTTTTTGTGGAAAATGTCACTGACCTTTAGGCAGTAGTCATATATATGATGTCATCGTATCCCTCATCCTAAGACTGATTTATTCAATTTTATCTTGTATTTATTTTCTTTTGTTGTTATTTTGTCAAATTTCTTGATTGTGTTCGAAAGGATTTTAATGAAAAAATGACTTAGCCAAAATTTCGCAAGGTTTGAATCTATCTATATTATGTCAGGGAAGTAAGATAATCCACAATAAGCGTGATTGTTTTCGTGATTTTGAAGTATTTAGGCAAATAATCATGAGTTTTAATGAATAAGTTGAATTGAATTTTGTTCTTGAATTTGTAGAATGGATACTTGATTTACATTATGAACCTTTTTATATAACTTGTATATATATCGAGTAGATGTGACATCTTTTAACCATATTCATTGCTTATATATATATATATATTTCACTCAATTGATTTCATACTAAAAAAACATGAAGTTAAAGAGTGCTGTTAGTTACCGTTTAAGAAAATGACCTAGTTGATAATTAAGAGTATTCATGATAAAGTAAACACTCTTGCCTAAAAAAGCTAAGTGACCTAAAAATGCTAATTTTTCTTACATATGTTTATTTTATATATAGAGTTGAATTTTATGAATTAAGTTGAAGTTTGAAGTAAGTGTGATGTGAGTTAAGCTAGTTTATAGATTGATACAAGTAGTTAAGTGCTTAAAAATTTGATGACCTTTGAAATTCAATGAGTGGTGGAGAATCTTAACTAGCATATTTGATTTGTTTAATTATTTTCTAGAATTGTATCCTATTTTAGTTAGAAAAATGAAATTATTTTGCTTGAGGACAAACAAATGCTTAAATGTGAGAGAATTTGATATGTGATAGACAAACTTTATTTTTATTATAAATTTGATAGCATTGTACTTATATTTAGGTATTTTTATAGGATTTGGTACTTAAAATAACTTATATTTTATTTTATATCTTATTTCAACATCTCAAAGGAAAAGGAACGAATTTGGAGCAACTTTGGCCGATTTGGAGAGAGGCCTCAAAATATGGAATAACATGATAATGTGACACTAGCTGTATTCAAACATACCCTATCTTGTTTCTTAAGAAGATTTTTACCTAAGAAATGTGGTATTAATATGATCTAGTGTTCATACCATGTTCTAAGTAGGGGCATTCTATTTCTCCAAGTGCATATGACATGCCTCGTGCTTAGTCCATATTTACCATCACGGTGGTTGCATAGACTTGTACTCATCCTCGTATTGGCGGTCACCCATTACATAAAAATTTTAGAAAGATATGTGAAGCAACATGAAGCCAAACATGATCTTGTGTTAGGGTCATGTTTGATAGAAAATTCAAGATTCACATATTTTGAAGCGAGGTGATTAAAACCATAAGAGAGCTTCAGCTAGCAGATCAGTTTTAGAGAAAATAATCCATTATGATCTAATTAAAGCAATCAGAGATTAATAGAAAGGAAATCTTAGAAGAGGAAATGAGAAATCCATCAAGTTCTAAGAACCATGAGGATGTTTTCTTTGTCTCTTATTCTTCCTTATTTATGGGTTATTTTTCCTTATTCTATTATGAAATAATTCGGATATAGATTTGGTAGAACGGAACCTAGAATTTGATTTATTAAATTGGTTCTTTGATTTAACGAAATTATATTTTTCTTAAGAATTATTCATATTTTTATGTTGTGTTGAATTGAAGAAATGAGAGTTGATGATTTAATAATAGAATTCATACATTAAGATTGAGAGACGATTTGGTATGTTTTGATCACTAATGAAGAGGGCTTAATGAGTTTCTCAAGAGAGAACAATGTGATCTTTCTTAGTTAGGGTAAAACCTATTATGAGAGTTCACAAAGTGAATTAATACATTCTTAGATTGTTTTAATTAGAAATAAATTTTGGTAAATTAAATGTAGGAATAGGGATTGCGTTGCTCGAGAGAGAATGTAGTCGTAACTTAGAAATTCTTACTAGTCTCAGAAGCTAGAATTGTTTTATAAGTTAGACTGAAGTCAAAGCATAGAAAAGTTTTTGTGAAAAAATCTTACATGAGTTTAGTTTATGACCAATTGTTTTATTCCTAATCATTGCTTTAATTTGGTGCTTTAGAATTTTTTAACTTTTTTCTTTTTAATCAATCATTTGTTTTATTAGGATAGATAATAAAAGAATATCGACTACTAGTAGTCATAATTTATGTGAGATTGACAATCGAACTCACTTAGACCATACTAAATAAATAGTGTGGATATTCGTAGCAATTTTACTAATTAAAAAATTTAGAAAGGGACAGTGGAATCTTCAATGAAAAAGAAAAGGAACATAAAATTTAATGAGTGTTTAGTTTTTGCATAATAATGAACCTCTTTATTGAAATCATTTCCATTAAGAATTTTTTCTTTGACTAATGTGCAACTCAATAAATATCAGTTTGTAAAAGAAAAAAATTTAAAAGCACAGGTGAGTTAATAAAGGAGTTTTTTTTAGCTTGAGTCAGATTGCTGGTTCGAACCATCTTTATGTATGTAATCGTTTAAAACTTGAAGTTAGAGATTTGTTTCACGCAAAAAACCTATCCGATTCGAACGAGGATTAATCTGATAATGAATAATTTAATAATATCTTCCTATAATCAGGACCATTCTAAAATAACTATTAAGAAAAAAATAAATAAAAGAGAAATAAAAACTTGTATTTTTGTAGATGTCGTGCAGTAACCAAATACTTTTGTTTTTCTGGGATGGTCGATTGACACTTTGCAAAAGAAATAATAATAAAGGGTCCAAAGAAAATCTTTTTGTCTTATGCTCTTATCCTCAAAGTGGGCACGTGTCCTTCAGGCCCTCCACCGAAATCTAACTATAACCATTCCTTGCTTTTCAATAAATATCCATCAACCTCGTATAATCTGCCAAGTCCCACTCTACTGCTTCACCCTAAAATCCCATGAAATGGAGAAAAGGTACTAGTAGACGTTAACGTTTGCATTACACTCCACAGCTCTCAGCTTCACTCGTTCATAGCTTCGGGCTTTCTAAGCTTCATACTTCGGCCATGGTCCCTTTTGGCGGGAAAATGGTCTGCCAGGTGGTAACTTTTGCCGGCAACGGTTTCGGCCAGGCTCTGACGGCCGCCGCCGTTGCTCTCCTCTTCCGTCTCTTCTCCGGCAACGGCCCCGTTCTGTTGCCTGAAGAAGAATTCGATGACGCCGATAATAACGGCGATTACGCTGTAGATGACGGTGATGGGGAAGCTCCGGTGGCCGGAAAAGTTGTTCCGATGACTATTAGGTGGAGGAACATCACGTGTTCACTTTCCGATAAGTCATCTAAGACGGTAAGTTGTTTGGTAAATAGAGTTCAGTTTTGCATTCTGTTTCGATGCTCTAAACTTGTGGAGAAACTATACCGTGTTTGGTTTTGGAGTTGAGTGACTTATTATTCTGACTCGAGTTTAACTGGTAGGTGAGGTTTCTGCTTAAGAATGTGAGTGGAGAAGCAAAACCTGG
>JANIPN010605623.1:0-11758 GCA_027478595.1 Erythroxylum anguifugum
TTATGTTCGTTCTTGCTAATTAGTAATTGATTTATAATTGAATTTGAAAACTCCTTTTCAAATATCAATTCACTCTGACCATAGAATTCCATAAATTATTACTAATCAAGAACAATAGAATATTCTCTCTAATTACTTTAGAGTGACGAATCCTTTATCGACGTACTTAATTATCTACATATGATTCATACTATATCCAATTACTACCGACAGAATTATCCTAGGATGATTCATAAGTAGCATTAAAACACAATAATTCCCACACTAGATATATTGGTAATCTTAAGTCCGAGGATTAATTATATAACCATCATCATAAGATAGTCCATGGACACATAAGTAATATTCCATTCGGAATTCTTATAATCGGGTCAGTCCAGTGACTTATTCTCTAATAATCACCCACACATTAGTTTAAGTATCTCTATACTTTAATTAATGAGATCAATTTCTTTTTTCGTAAGAAAGAAACATAATGTGTGCTAATTTTACCGTCTCAACAATATCCAGTCTTGATGAAACTGCAATTAGGAACATTTAGGAATAATACATAAGTATAAATTGAATCTCATAATTATGATCTCATCATAATTTTAATTACACAGCAATTATTCCAAGGATTTTATCTTTACGAATAATGATTAAATTATTAACAAATATATAAAGATAAAGAATGCCTTTTATTAATAAATAATAATGTTATACAAATATTTATAACCAAAATAATTGGTTGCAAGGGCATAAACTAACAACTTTGCCAATCAAGAACAACAACATTCGCAATTAGACACCCAGATCCACGCGTAGGGTTTAGGATAATTGTTGTTAGACTTGTCACCCACCAAGAACGGCTCTGATTTTCTCTCCTTTTTTTTACTAGGTGTCTTAGGAGGGTCTCAATTATGACAAGGTATCTTTAAGTCATTTACACCCAGACTAATTCCCGCTCAAACAGGGTAGGTCCTTTTTTGAAGGCAAAGCTCTGGCCCAAAGTTTTAAACAGCTGCATATATGAGGATGATTTGAATCCGTAACTTTACTTAAACCAGAAAAGTCCCTTACCAACTTACCTGTCCTTGATTTTCTAAGCATGTAGGACCGTTCTTATGAATTATATTCACACTGTTTTGATGATTCCTCAATTTGTAAAATGGCAATAGGATTGTGTAGTTAGAAAGAAATCACGAGGGATTATTTTGCTTATTAGAGAATAAAAGATCTTCCCTTTCTATTCCAAATATTTCATTAATCCTAAATCATATGTTTAAACATGTTCAGGTGACAACTATGGCATTTATTACCATATTCACAAAATTTATTTTAAAAATGGCAATTTCTTAAATTCTAACATCACACTAACTGCAAAAACCATGTTGAAAAAATTGCATTCTTTAGCAAAGAAAAAGTATAGACTTAATTCTTTAATACGAGAACTAGTTTTATTTTTTATTATATTTCATGTCTCGTGATAATATTACTAAAAAAAGGATAAAATATAATTTTTACTTATATCATCAAAAAAATTTATTATAAAAAATCTTGTGACATTGAAAATTTTAAAATAAATTTTTTTATCGAATTCTTATATTAATTTATGTGATGTTAATTACGTAATAGATAATATATTTTATTAAAATAATTTAATAAAAGATAAAATTTTAAGTATTTCTAACAATTTTAAATAACGTTTTTTTTCAACAAGTACAATTATGAAGATTTTGTATTTTTTTAAAATTAAAGTGACGAAAATATCCTGTCAAGTGCCTACTGCCTAGTGCACTTGGTGGCCTACTAGAACTATAAATTGCTTCGCAGCAGCTCGGACGAGCTCCATACTTCTCGTTGCAATTTCAGTTTTCTTCGCTCTCGCATTCTGACCCGATTTTTAAAATTCCGACCCGAATAGACACAGTTATCGTCTTCTTGACTTGATCTCGATTTGCGAAACCCTAGGTTGGGGTCGACACCATGGGTGACTACAACGATGCCTTCATGCGCAACCAAAACTCCGCTGTTAGGGCCACCGCCAAGAGCCAGAATCGCGCCAACGTCCTCCAGCTCAAACTGGTTTGTGCTACACTAGATTTCTTTGCTCTCACTGGAGATTCTATAACTTACTTTTTGGTTATGATGTCAATAGCGAAACCCTAGTTTTCTTGATCTTGATGTTTTCTGCTGCCATGTAAATGCAAGTTTTAGTAGCAAAAGCAAAGAAAGCAATTAAAAGTTGGAACTCTTTCTTCGCTTGGTTTGGCTTCGATAAAAGTATATTTGATGTTGATCGCATTAATATGAGTGATTTGGATTGTTTAATCTTGAAGTTTTCTTTGAATTGTTCGTTCTGCAGATTGGGCAAAGCCACCCGACTGGGTTAACAGCAAATCTCTTGAAGCTATTTGAGCCTCGGCCTCCTTTGGAGTTCAAACCTCCTCCTGAAAAGAGAAAAGGCCTACCACTCACCGGTACCGCTTTATTTGATGTGATGAATCAGTTTTAACTGTACTTTATTGGGGTTGAATTATTGTTGATATGGTTTCTTTTTGGATAAGGCATGGCGCAATTTGTGAGTGAGTTTGCAGCTGCTGGAGATGCTGAGTATGCTCCGCCAGTCCCGGAGACTGAAACTCCCGTACGGTTTTTCATTCTTGCTGTGTTTTACTTATTTTGGTGTATACTTCCTGGAAATTTTGTTAGATTCATTTTCCCTTGAATTTTTTGCTTTCATCTTGTTTGTGGAAGAACAATTATTATTCTATCTGCTTCTCTTGCCTGCTGTTTTAATTCCGGGATACTTTTGCGTATGCTATATTCACCTTCTGCTTTCACAAAAATTTTATAAATACTATGGATCAGGCACAGCGAAGGGCAAGAATACATAAACTGAAACTTGAAAAGGGTGCGGAGAAGGCTGCTGAGGAGCTTCAGAAATGTGAGATTTATTGTTCTTTCCATTGCTATTTGTTCAGTTTTTCATTGGGTTTATGCAGGTCTTTTAATATGCATGTGTGAACAGATGATCCAAATAATGACCCAAATATCTCAGGAGATCCATACAAGACTTTATTTGTTGCCAGGCTTGTAAGTGGTGTTCTGTTTTCTTTCCCCTTATTTTGAAGCTAGATCTTTTTTCAGCCGGAATGACACTTTGACTGTTTGTATGCAGAATTATGAGACGACAGAGAGTAAAATTAAAAGGGAGTTTGAGTCCTATGGACCAATAAAACGGGTAGGTATATTTGAGTACAACAAAACAGGTTTGGTAATAGGTTGTCAGCTGTACTTGCCTAAGATTCACAAGGAAGATTTTCTATTTGTTAGACATCTTTTACATTATCAACCCTTTTTACTTGTCAATTTCTTCTTTTTGCCTGGTCTGAAAATTTTCTACCTTTTGCATGATTCACATTTATGCATTTTCTGATGTTCATTCATTAAACTTACTGTAAAGCAATGCTAAAGTTTTCTGCCAAAATCAAGCTTCTTGTCTGTTGTAACACCAAAACAACTGTTTGGCTTAATTTAGAAAATTGCATGAGTTTGCAGTTAGAGTAGTCAGTGATGAATGATTGTTTAGCATCAATGTCAATTGGAGAATTGTGCATCACCCTGTGTATAGCAACACCGGTGGAGTAAGTAACATAAAAATAATAGCTTTGCTATTATGCAGCTTGAGAAACAGTCTTGTTTGTTCTGCTGATTCTCAGTTTAAAACCTATCATCCAGTCAGGGTATGATGTGGTTCCTAGGAACTGCTTTAGCATTAAGATCATCATATTAACAGATCCCTGGTAAGGAGATTGAGATTCATCATATTAACAGATCCCTGGTAAGGGGATTGTTGACTTGGTTCCCATGGAAATTTCACCTCTCAACTCTTGTACCATTGTATTTTAAAGAAGTTGCTTCAATCCTGCCAGCAAAGATGAAAATTAGATTGAGCAAAGCAGTGATGCACTTTTTGGCCTTTATTTTCGAGCAACAAAAGGAGATTGGCATCTGTTCTTTTTCTGCTCTGGGTAAAAAAAGTATAGGGAGTATTAGCATCTCTTTCCCTTTATTTGAATTATGATAATCCATTTCCTTGCTACTAAAATTTTACTTTTGACTCTAGAGGCTACCATAACATATCAGCTGTTGAGAAGATGTTCTGGTACTTCCAATTTTGTTTATATGGTACTTTCATTTTAAAAATCTATTCCCTGGTAAGGGGACATTAGCTTGTCCAAGAAATGGTTAATTTGCCACGATATATCAGTTTTTCTGCAACTCTAGCCCTGGTGGGGATGCATCTTGCGATTGGAGCCTATGATTAAAAGGTGAGCACGGCTAATTAGGCATAGTGCCTGTCTGCCGTGCCATTTAGGATTCATTATTCTAACTTTCTGTAGAGTTGACTATTAGTGAAATAAATTAAACATCAAAATCATTCTAACTGTTTTGAGAAGTTTTATACTTTACTTGCATCATGTTCATTCTTCTCCTTTGAGCTTCTCAGGTTAGACTGGTAACTGATCAAGAGACAAATAAGCCCAGAGGCTATGCTTTCATCGAGTATATGCACACTCGTGACATGAAAGGTGTTACTTGATGTCTTGGTCCTGACCTTCTTTCATTGCTCTGCGGTTTCTAACCACCACTTTTGTATATGACTAGCTGCATATAAGCAAGCCGATGGGAGGAAGCTGGACGGCAAAAGGGTACTTGTGGATGTTGAACGTGGTAGAACCGTGCCAAATTGGCGTCCTCGCAGACTAGGTGGGGGTCTTGGAACTACACGGGGTGGGGGTGAAGAAGTTAATCAGAAATATTCTGAGAGGTAGTCTTACTGATCTCTAACAGTCTATACATGAAGATGCAAAATATCCAGATATTTATGCCAACTTTAAATTTTTAATAAGATAATAGTTGAAATAAAGATTTTAAATTGGTTGTGGTTTGTCCTTAATTGATTTTATTGGACTTTTCTTAATCAGATTAATCTACCCTCGGTGATTTTTGCTTGTTTATGTTTAATGTAACCTCTGTTTCAGAAGTATGATGCCGATTTATCTGGCTTAATTTGTTAAAAACTTCTGCTGTCACTAATTTAAATTTTTGAGTCTTTGTTAGACACTAAGTTACTGTGTTTACGCTTGACAGAGAACTGCAGCAATCAGGACGATCTTCTCGTTCTGAGGAGCCTGGGGCACGGGAAGATCGGTACAGTGAACGGTAAGTTCTCCTTGCTGTTTTTCAATAGTAATTTTCCATCTCACTTGTTTACAGAGATAATTGGCCAACAAGAGCATAATTGCTCAAGAATTGTGTCAGTAATAATATGCTTGTGTTGGATGTTTTATTTATGTTTCAGTGAGGAAACTTTTGTACGAGAGATTTAGACCATAATGGGTCATGAGTTTGATGTTCTAATTATGTATTGTGACCTGACATATCCAGGGACAGGGAGAAATCTCGTGAAAGAGGGGGAAAGGATAGAGAGTGGTCACGTGAGAAGTCACGTGAGAAGTCCCGTGAGCGCTCCCATGACAGGCCAAGGGACCGTGACCATAGAGAAGACAGGCATCACAGAGATCGCGACAGGGAGAGAGAGAGGGGACGTGACCGTGACCGTGATAGGGCTCGTGATCGTGATCGAGGTAGGGTCCGTGGTCATGATTATGAGCATGAACCAGATAGAGACCGTGATCGAGAGCGTGACCGGGATCGTCCCAGGGAGAAGAGGTGGGAAGAAGGGGATCGGGATCGTGGGCGTTCACGTGATAGAGAAACTGATTATGATCGTGGTGCTTCTAAACATGGTAGGGGTCGGCATGACGAGAGGGAGTATGATCATACTGAGCCAGAGGATGATCACGGCTGGTATGGACATTCTGAGCAGGGGCATAGGCGCTCAGATGCAGAGCATGGGCAACGGTATGATCATTATGAGCATCACATAAGTAGGGGACAGTATGATCCAATGGATGTGCAAGGTGATCATGACCGTTATGATCAATATCCTAGCAATGATCGTGATCATTATGAGCAAATGGAGGATGATGATTACCGCGACGACCATGGAACATCTGAGGCACGCGATAGGGAGAATGATTATCGACGCTCAGATAGATCACTATCTCGAGAGCACGACCGCTAAGAGTGGAGCTATGTGAGGGACTGCAAGTTTAAGGGTTGTTCTTTAATTTTGGATTTTGTTGGTTATATCGTGGATCTGTTGGATTATACTAGTCCCTATAACTGTTGGGTCTTGGACGTGATTTTTGCGCAAAGTTACTGCAATCCGGTGATTGTAGCTTATGTTTATTTGCTTATTTTGTGCTAGTCTTCAAATTCATTTTTCCTGAAGTTCCCATTCATCGAAATTATTATTATCTGAACCTAATCGGTTATGTGACAAGGTTATAAGCATTGTTATATTCTGTAGTGTTGGAATCGTTTTGTTTGGTTTGCTGGGTATGGATCCGTTTTCTTCACTTTGAGAGGTCTTAGCCAGCAGATGAAAAGGAAACCTCTAGACGGCAAAACAACATTTTCCGATTGATTCTTGACCCTGAATAGAAAGGCGTGGTCTTGCACTTCGTTCTGGGTTCGATCGAGCTTTGCTGTCTTGGATGGTGATTTGTTGCCTTTGTGATGTAGGTGAAGGGTTATAGGTCCCAGATTGAATGGGTACCTTGAAGGGATCAATGGTGTTTGTGTTTTGTATTTAATGAAAAAGGTCAAGAACGATACACACACGTTACATCACATTCATAATATTCTCCGTCGTCCCATTTCTCGTGCAAGTTTGTTATATATATAGGAATAGCAGTGGTGCACAACGTGAATCAAGGAGTTGGTTACAATACCAGCTCATCCCTTACCACGCTGGCACTATACTAGTTACTATCATTACTACTAATAGACTACAGCTTGCATTATTGAGCCCAATAATGGCCCATTGCTTACTCAAATTTGCTGACTGACCGACGACAATTAAAACAAGAAATCTCAATGTGGAGCTGCAATCCCTAACTCCCAATTTGCGATCCCAATCTTCAATTCATGCATCAATATCCTCCCCTTTAAGTGTGTCCTTGTCCTCAAGGACGAAATTTGGATACCTGATCTTCATGTCATCAACCCACTCCCAAGTAGCTTCAATAAGAGACCCACCATCCCATTGAATCAACACCTGTATTGCAGCTTTGTTACGTTTACAATTTAGCCTTTTTTTCCAAGTACGCACTTTGGAGTCTAAGGAAGTTCAGGCAAACTTGGAGGAAAATCAATAGTTGGGTAGAGGATGCCAACAAATTTCTTGAGCTTGGACACGTGGAACACTAGATGAATCGATGCTCCAAGAGGCAACTTCAATCAGTAAACCAATTTTCCAATTCTCTCCATCACCTGATAGGATCCAAAATATTTTGCTGCTAATTTCTGCGTAGTCCTGGAACCCACAGACTTTTGTTTGAAAGGTTGTAATTTGAGTAGCACCCAATCTCCTACTTCGAATTCCCTATCTGTTCTCTTCCTATCCCCTAACTGCTTCATACGATTTTGAGCTTGCACTATATTCTACTTGAGCTCCTCAATCTTAGCTTCTCTAGTAGTAAGTAAGTCATCCACTGCCTGGACATTAGCATCTTTGGGAATATAAGGAATGTGGAGAGGAGGAGGGTCCCTGTATAATGCTTCAAACAGAGTGACCTTTGTAGAAGTATGATAGGTAGTATTGTACCACCATTCGGCAAGTGACAGCCACTTGACCCAATTCTTAGAAGCATCCCCTGTCATGCAACGGAGATACAGTTCTAAACAACGATTAACCACCTCGGTTTGACCATCTGATTGTGGATGATAAGAAGTAGAGAAATGTAGTTTAACCCTTTATAAGGAAAACAACTCCTTCCAAAATTTACTTTGAAAAGTAGGGTCCCTATCACTGATGATAGTTGCTGGCATGCCATGCAGTTTGAAGACATGGTCTAGGAAATACTTTAGCCACGTCCTTAGCTGAATAAAGGTGAGAAAGAGCCAGAAAATGAGCGTCCTTGCTCAACCTATCAACCACAACCAGTACCACATTTTTACACCTAGACTTAGGCAATCCTTCCACAAAGTCCATAATAATATTATTAAATACTGATTCAGGAATAGGAATAAGTTGCAAGAGCCCAGCTTCGGCAACATTATCTGGTTTATTTCTCTAACATATTTCACATTGTCTGATGAACTGCCGAATCATTTTTTGTTGACCCTTCCAATAAAAAACTGACTCCAACCTCTTGGTAGTAGCTTGCATCCCTGAATGTCCACCCATAACTGAATTATGATACAGCCCCATAATCTCGTTCTGCATTTTTTCATCTGACCCCACCACTAGCTTGCCCTTCCTGGTGAGCAGTCCATCTTTCCACTGGTAGGAGGAAAGTGACAAGGGATCCAATTCCAAGTGAGCAATCAACTGCTGAACCTGCGCATCTTTAGCCCAAGATGCCTTAATCTGCTCTAATAAATCTATAGAAGCAGTGGAAATAGCCATAGACAATAGCTCAGAACCAGTGACCCTAGAAAGAGCATTAGCAGCTATGTTCTCCTTTCCTCTCCTATAAATTACCTCATAGTCCAACCAAGTAGCTTAGACAGCCATACATGCTGACTTTCGGTGGAAAGGTTTTGGTCCAGTAAGTATTTGAGACGAATGTGGAAGGATAAATAATGATATTGTTTCCCATTTATGGTTCTGAATATCTCTTCGGTCTTTGGCTTGGCCTTCTTTTCAAACCCCAAGTCTCTGTCCTCAGTTTCTGTACAAGGTAATCAAGCATCGACCTTTTTCTATGTATATACTCTACTGGGTTTTCTTATTTTGGAGTTCTTTGATTTTCACGTGAAAGGTTGGTTCTTTAAGACCATCAGCTTCAGTTTAATGATATGAAGTATGATTGGATCTAGTCATGTTCTTGTGCTGATGATCCGTGGCTTGTCTTTGATTGCCTGATCTGTAGTTCCTGGATGTAGATCTGTGCTGGATTGTCATTTGCTAAAAGATTCTATCTTTTCTTTCACTTCATAATCGAGTTCATTAGCTGATGTTTGTGTGTGATTGAAAGTGAAGTAACTTGTGTAGAACCAAGATTCATATTTTGCTTTGTTGGGTGATGAATTGTTTAAATTTTTATTCTTTTGGAGATAAAAGTAGTTAAGTTTGGTGGAATTTTTGGTTGGCGATAATGTTGATTTGTAGTTTAGTTTTTACAAAATACATTTAAGTTATTTTGTATCTGGAACCGGTGAAGGAGCACAGAATCTCTGCCAATCCTCTCGCCCCTTTTTCTCACGAAGGTTATGCCCTCTTCTTCGACGAGGTATGTAAATAGGCAGTTCTTTTTTAGGATTGATTAAGAGGTATGTAAGGCTGGCCATCATCAGGTATATCTCTTCGTTATATTTTATTTTTTTATGTATTTATTATAATTTTATTTACATAATTATTTTGCGTATTAGTTTTACTTATTTACTTTTTAATCTGCATCATTTTTTCTTATCACATTTGCATTGTGGGTCTACGAGAAACAACCTCTCTACTATGTAGGGATAAGGCTGCGTACTATCAGACCTCCCCATACTCTGCTGTATTGCGGAATTTCAGACTGGGTGTGATGATGAAGTATTTGAGACTACTGTGATCAATTTTAATCTTGAAATGCCTTCCTTCTAAATAATGCCTCCACTTGCTCACTACTTGTAGCACTGCCAACATTTCCTTTTCATACGTAGATAAGTGATGTTGCTTGGGCTCTAAAGCTTTGCTTATATAAGAGATAGGATGACCAGCCTGCATTAATACTGCCCCAATTCCTATACTAGAAGCATCTGTTTCTATTACAAATTCCTTTGATAAATCAGGTAATGCCAAAACAGGAGAAGCGGTTAAAGCTTCCTTAAGTTTTTGGAAAGCCTTCTCCACTTCAGGACCCCAGTAAAATCCCTCTTTTTTGAGCAGATTAGTTAATGGCTTGCTAATGCTGCCATAATTGTTAACAAACCTTCTGTAATAACCCTCAAATCCAAGAAACCCCCTTAATTGCTTCACATTCACGGGTGTTGGCCAATCCTTCACAGCTTGAACCTTCTTTGGATCCGTGGAAACACCCTTAGCTGAGATGTAGTGACTCAAATATTCTACACTAATTCCCCCAAAAACACATTTGCTCCTCTTAGCATACAACTGATGTTGTCTTAAGACCCCAAATACTGATCTCAAGTGTTGGAAATTGTTGGGCCCCGATTCTTTCTCTTTGGTCAATAAGTTGAATAATTTTATTTTGAGGTATAATTTGATAATTTTACTTGTGGTTGGAATAAATTGAGGAATTATTGTATGGGTTTTGATTATAAAATGAAGGGATTTAGTGTCATGTGATTAATTGATTTATTAAAAAGGATTATTCGAATTGATGGTCGTATGAATTTAGGTCATTGAGATTAAATGAGAGATTAGATTTAATTAGAGCTTGCATGGATTTTAGAAATTAAATGAATAAGAAGGTTTGAGGATAATTGTTTTAATTGATGGAATTTAGAAGTCTAAATTGGAACTTGGGATTTTAGTGCTTAAGTAAGAATTATTAAATTGAAGGAATTGAGTTAAATTAGAATTTTAATTTTGGTGTTAGACTTGAAAAGAAAATGTGAAATTAGGCCATAAAATATTGTTAGGAATAAATTAGGAAGTGTTTATATGGTTATAAGGCATTAGGTTTATTAAAATGGGCTTTTAGCCTTTGGAATGGTTTTTAAATGATGAGGGAAACTATTAAATGGGCTAGGGTTTGTAAGGTAAGTTAAATGAAAAAGAAAGGAGGCAAGTGGGCTTGTAAGAGGGAGCCCATGTAATTTTGAATTGGAAGGAGGGAAGATGAAATTTTGGGAAAGGTTTGGAGGGAAATCAATTTGGACTTAAAAATTTGGGCTTAGGTTTAAATTAGGGTTAGGTTAAAGTAAGGCTTAGGATGTTTTTAAATCAAAGGAAGGAGGCTTAAAGGGAAGCCCACGAAGAAGCCCATAGGTATTAGGTTAACTTATTAAGTTCCTTAGTTAAAAAAAATAAAAGAAAAAGACAATGCTTAGGTTTTATCTTTGACCACACATTGACCATCTTTAAGTGACCTACGAAATTTTGAGAGGGAGGACCAAGTGCTGCCGTTTTTAGTATTGAGTAAGTGAGGGAGTTAAAACACATTAAGTCTTCTTGCTAGGTCATACGAAAACATAAAAGAGGAGGGAGTTAGCAGCCATTTTCGAAACTCCAAAGGAAGAACAAGAAGAGAAGCAATCGGCCATGTGAAGAGGAGAGAAGAAGAAGGGATTTCAAGCATAAAGAAGGTTAGTTCACGTGTTTAAAGAGAGAAGAAAAGGAAAAGAAGGAGTTTTTATCATCTTTTGAAGAAGAAGAAGAAGTCGTGGATGTCAACCTAGGTAAGATTTCGAAATTTCTGTTATATAGTTGGGGTTTCCTCTTCTTTGTTTCAAATACATGGTTAGAAGTAGAAGAAGAAGGTAAGAAGAGGAAGAAGAAACAAAAATCAGATTAGGTTGGATTAGGGTTTTCGAAATTCATGGATTTGTTTGATGAGATTTGTGTTTTTCATGCTTTAGATGGATGATTGGAAGGGTTTGAGAGAAAGAATGAGAAAGGAAAGAATTTGGTGTTAGGTTTTTATAGAACTAAGAAGGGGATGTCGTGATTGTAATAGGGATTTCGAAATTT
>JANIPN010605834.1:0-11757 GCA_027478595.1 Erythroxylum anguifugum
AGGAAGAAGTCAAGGAAGAAGTCAAGGAAGAAGTTCAGGAAGAAGTCAAGGAAGAAGTCAAGGAAGAAGTTCAGGAAGAGGTTGATGAATTCGTTAAGGAAGAACCCATAAAAGTAAATGAAGGGAAAATCGAGCAAGATACCCAAGAAGATTCTGAGAAAGCACCCAAGGAAGCCCCTAAAGAAAATAACATTGAAGAGTCTCCAAAACAGGCCGAGAAACAGATCGAAGAACAGGCAAGAGTGACACCTATGGACCAATCAAGAGAACCATCCGAAGAACAAATGAGAAAGCAATCTCATGAACAGAACCAGGAAGAACACCTAGAACATTTTCAAGAAGAGACCAAGGAGCCTGTTTCGAACGGGCCCGAGCTACAAGCCGAGGAACTTACTGAAAAACAACTCAAAGAGCATACTGATGAGCAGCCCACAGAACAAATTTCCGAATCACTTCTAGTCCCCAAAGCTGACGAATATGATGAACATAGAAATTCGGAAGATCACACTACTGATAAACCACAGACTATTACCGGTAAGAAGCAAGCAAACGACAATGAGGTCATCGATAAAGTCGATTCAGTTGTTGCCGACGTTGAGGATCCCCCGGCGTCTCCGGTTTCTGACAGTCCTAGAAAACGGCGACAACGATCAGGGTGGGAAAGGGAGCGCCGCGACAGCAAGTCGTCTTCATTAAAAAGCGGCAACGTTGTGTCTCCAAAGCTTGAAGCAGAGTCTCGTCGTCACCGTAGACGAAGTATAGCCGTCAAAGATAGCAAATCAAGCCATCAACCCCATAAGCGGTTATCAATGTCGGCGGAAGACAAAGCTGAAACGAAAACCGACAATAGAAACAAGTCGCATACGAGGCCTAGAGAAGAAAAGTCACAGCAGTCGAGTCGCCGCCGGAAAAAAGTTGACACTACGGATAAGGATAAATCGTCTGCATCGAGCAGGCCAAAGATTTTGGATGGGAAAAGAGCTGAAAGTGACGCTAAAGTGACGCTTTGGGGTTTTAACAAATCTCCTGAGCAAAACAAATCAAGACATTCCCATGTGCCAAAAAAGCAGGGACAGACCAAATCCGAAAATGACGAGGCAAGGAAGAAGAGGAGGCAAGAAAAACGGAAGTCAAGAGACTTAGCAGAATTGGAGACCACACCATTACAACAGGGCGAGCCCGACGATCAACCCCATAGCAGCGAGACTGCAAAAGAGAGAGTGAATGGTGTTAAAGAGGACAAAGAACAAGCCGTAGATAAGGAAAAGCGGAAAGAGCGTCATAAAGCTCGAGGTGAGGATGAAAGGCCAAGGCGAAGGCGTGAGAGAGCTCATAGACAAGAACGAACGATTGACAATCCAGAGACCGTGGAACCCGGTGACCATGGTACCACAGAACCAGTGGTAAACGAAATTAACGGGGTAAACGAAACTGAAGCAAAGATTAGGGATAATAAAAGACACAGGCATCATCACCACCACCACAGACGACACAGAGATGAAATGAAAGAGGAACCAAAACCTCCGTCAAAAAGTGGCGGTTTGTTCAGCGGACTCAAACGGATATTCGCCAAGTAAACATCGTCGAATTCACCAAACGGTCTCGCATAACACCTTTTTTGTAGGATATGAATGTACATGGTAAAGTATTAGATTCGTGGCCTTGGGGATCGTAGGGTAGACATGATCGGTATCGGGTTTGGTGATGGCCCTTGGCTATGTATACTAAAGTCTAAAGTACGCACGATTATTATAGGATAGGTACCACCCTAGCTAGTAACTACCTAACTAGGAGGCAGGTAGTATGACACTTGCAACCATTTAAATTTATTGCGGCTTTGCCGACGCTAAGTTTTCTAAACGGGCAGTAAAGGATAGCGGGGTTGCTTGCGGGTCAAATAGGCATTAGTGCAAATTCATATGACGATGTCGATCATCCTTTTGTCCCAAATGCGAGGCGTTAAATGATGAACCTTAGCTATCCAATTATAATAGGTTAAGTTTGTACTACCTACCTAGGTAGGTATGTTCCAACCTCTAACATGGTGTGCCTGCGATACGCGAACGGGACGTGCCGAATACTAGGTCCGGAGGTCAAACAATTTATTTGAATCCCTTTTCAAGATCAATAACACGATCAATAGCTGCTCCCGATGAATGTTCAGCCGTCAATGTAGTTCCATGTGGTTTAGTATAAGCTAGGTAGAAAACTTGTGCCTGGCTAAATGCTTGTTCACTTACGATGTACTACAAGTTACCTACCTACCTATCTACTACGTACTATACCGTACCTAGGTAGGTACCTAGTCTACTCGTAGTGCCGCTCGGCCCGCTCCAGGCAGATAGGGGAAGGAGTTAGCTTACCAGTTATACTTCGCGCTAATTATTTTATGGTGGGTAGGTAGCCAAACATACCTTACGGGAGTTGGGGGACCGGGCGCGACCGTTTTTTAGCGGTTGTTCTAGTAAAACGCGTGTGTTACGGCAACGCATGCTAAGACGTAAGAAGAGCTAGACGTAAGCACTAAATTGCGTCTAGTTACTATACAACGTTAAGTCTTTATAATGTTTACAATTTGATAGCGTTTTGAAGCTCTCAACGTTGAGTTTTGAGCAACGTTTTCTAAGCGTTTTGCAAGCGTTGTGCAAGCGTTGTGTGTGTGTAAACGTGAAGGCCGGCGTAATGTCGGGCAAACTCAAGCCGTTCTTGGCGCACAAATCGTATTTCGGCTCACAAACATCTGATTCACGAACAAATGATTCAATAATCAAGGATATATCGAACAATATCTGTGTTGTGTGTTCGTATATCGTAGATAGGTCTTGCGTCGTTCAGATTTCCTTTGTTTCTAGTATTCCAGAATGTCTCAACACACTCCTTTGGATCCTGGCTTGTTTGTTGGAGAAGACGAGCGAGACGAGCTCACGCAGTCGATCGAGGAAGAATCAGAGGTGCTTAACTACCCATACAAATTTGTATAGGAAAAAAAGTAACATCGATATGATAGATACCTTCGGAACACAATTCTCGCAAGCGGCTCCTCAACTCTGTGGGTAAAGCTCCCAAACGTCCTCGTCTCCCTCGCCCCGCCGATATCGATCTGCCCGCCGCCCAGGAAGATCTCTCGAAGGCGCGCTTGTTGGACAGATCTGGCAGATGGATGGGTATATCAAACTATATGTTGTTGATTTTTGAACGATTAATTAACGAATGTAGCGTTCTTATACCACAAATCGCACGATGTTGATTTGTTCATTCGTGCTGCGTATGGCGATGACTTGGATAGCGCCACCTGGGCCTACCAGGAGGCACGCTCGCGCCTGATGAATACGCAGCGTACGCGGAAGCACGAGACCATTCAAAAGGCTATTGTAAGATCAGATCTGTCTTGATTTTTTTTGATTTTGTGTTACATATTTAAGTTTTGGTTTACTTTTTGATTTATGATTCAACATTCATTCGAATGATGCATTGTAATCGGAATATTCGATATAAGTTTCGCATTTAAGATGTTCCAAAGACTCATACAATTTATAGGAATTTGTAGAATCCCTCTTACAAGAGGTTGATATCCTGGCTTCTGTCAATGATGAAGCAACGCTCCATACCCAATTCGCGAAATCGTATAACGAACCGAATTTTTTGTCGGTCTTCTACTTCATGAAGGGATTCTTGTCCGTCGATGGATCCTCTGATCTGGGGCAGTATTTCTGCAAAAGTAAAACTTCCAGAACATATGTTGTTTGTATGCGAATGCTCATACATTTTAGATATCTTCACGAACTTGCTCGTTCGCACCAAGCTGTACATCGATAAGCGCACCATCGCGAAGCAAGCCGCCGTGATTGATGATGATAATGTTGATGATAAGAACGCACGTGATGACCTTACCAAATTCTATGAAGATATGGTGTTGCACGAGAGTTTCCAACATGTTACGAAATCATGTTTCAAAGAAATTTTCGAGAAGGAGAAGGGGCAGCGAGCCCAAAAACCAAGGGATCCTTCGGCCAATTTGGCCCGTATGCACACCTCTGGCCCCCCTCCCCCCCCTCCCAGTGCCGGACAAGCTTCCGGTTAGTATTCTTTTTTTTTTTTTGCTGTTTATAGCTTTTTTTTTAGCTTGATACCCCGAATTTTTAGCTCCGTTCGAATTTTTTTTTTTTTTCCTTTTAATCATATGTGATTATATTTGTTTAATATTTCATTATCGTAATACCTAAGTAATTATACTTTTTGGATATTTAAACTAATATTTTTATTATTTAAGATGATGAAGGGGGGGGAGAAGAGGAAGAGGAAGAGGATGAAGAGGAGGAGGATTATATTCATAAAAAGGACACGAATAATTCGTTTCAATCCAGTATGACATTACAGAGCCAGTTAGATGCACAATACCCACGTCAGATTGAATTATTAAAAAAGCAGACTCCTACACGTAAGAGTTTTAAAACTCATCGACTTGTCAAGAGTCACTGGGTTAGAAATGCAAAACTTTAAAAAAATAATTGATTGTGCATGCTATCAAAGTATTCAATTTGGTTCTAACTAATAGGCTCAATCACAAAAATTGAATTGGCCATTCAACATGAACTAGCACAGTGGCGGATTTACTCGGTTTGGCTAATTCAAAACCTCCACTTTGACTGGGTTTGATGGGAACCATATACGGCAACTCAGACCCATAATCTACCAAGGCATAAATGGCTATAGGATTCTCTGCCCATACTCGAAGCTTCAGGTTCAGTACCGGGTCTGTGTTAATATGTAGTACTGATTTACGTGTCACAGCGAAGGCGTACTTTTTGCCTAGTAGTTCATGAGTGAAGAGATGCATAATTAACACCACATCACGGTTGCGGTTATAGGCGAAATCTCCATTCTTGAAAGTAACACGACGATCTTGAGCATCTGTAAAGCTGATTTTGCTGCACCAGGATATTGGCTTTTCGTGAAAATCCATAATATTAGGACGACCGTAGGCACTGTAGGCTTCTCGTAGAGATCTTCGGAAATTTGTATCGTTTCGAATATCCGAGGCAGTACAAGGCATTTTATATTGAGTACGCATATGGCTGGCTTTGATGCGGCCCGTGGCGACGATATTAGTGTGATGTAAATTGCCTTCAATCCCAATCAAATCATCAACAATATCAAGGTCTTTTTCCATCTCAGTCTTTGAAAACACAAAATCAAATAATTCAGGTGAAGATTGATAGATCCTGGTAAATTTAGCCGTCATATCAGGATGCGATCTTTCAAAAGAGCCCTGCAAGATGAAACGCATAGTCGTGTAAACATTCATTTTCCGAAGCAGGTATTTTTCAACATCTCGGTGATTTGTTGAATAGATTTCCTTTTTGAAGAACCTATGCATATCTTCGTTGCTTAATACATTGGTTTGAGAGGGCAAAGCGTATTCGCGCATCATTTCACCATAGTGTAGCCCGATGTGGATATTAGGACGCCTGGAGATCTGGCGATATTCCCTCCCTTTTTGCGTAGTAACGGGACCTGCACCAAATAAACCATACCCTTCTGTAGCTCCACTAACAGGAGTAGTTTGGCGACTCCTGGGATTTGAAGAGCTTCCTGATACTGCACATTCACAGAGGTATTGGAAACATTCCCTGCCACGTAGAACAGTTACACCCAAGCTGGAACGTTCTTCTTGAGGGATCCTTTCAGCCATCAAAAGAGAACAAGCCTTTGCAACAGCTGAAAAACTGAAAATGATAGATTCAAAAGCTCCATGATTGTGAGGGAAATGATTAAATAATCGCTGTTTATGAATCTGAAAAAATTGACCCACTGCTGCCATTGTGTGTTCGCGCACAAAGCTTCTACGCAGCCAGAACCTCAGAAGTAAGGGGGCTATTACTACCCATCGACCATGCTCTGACATTGAGTAGCTCCCATGGTGGTGAAGGGGATTCTGAAGTCTGTTCCACCCAGCTGGCATAGGGAAATCTCGTAATACTTTACTGTAGTTAGTAAGGCCTGAGGGTGTCAAATAAGCCTGCATCAAGAGCTCGTGCAATAAACGGGATATTCCTCCAAATTCAGAATGTGCCGAGTCACTAGGTCTTGTCAATATGACATCCAATGCTGGTGAAAGAATTTCCAAGGAGGGTCTATTCCTAGTAATCCCATGGGTGGTGCATTGCTGATCTGCATTTTGTTTTGATATTTGAGTAAGACTTCGCCTCAAATTTTCCATTTCCCAGTGGGTTCGGATATTCGGTCTAGTAAGAATATTGGCGTTTTGACTGTTGATATTGCAAAAACGGCAAAATAGGTTTGCCTTGGGCCCCAAACAGCCTGAGTTTTTAGCTTGTTCTGGCATATCGCCTAAGAAGCAGAGCGTAAAAGGGCATACTGTATATTCAGCGCCATCAAGTGTCATTTTTTCCCCAGCATCAAGCTCACCCAAAGATTGCAAACCTTTGATCACATCATCAAAATTGCTACCATGAGGGCCAAGTGTTAATGGATAGGTATTTTTACGACGCTGTCGCTCCTTGACGGTAAATGAGCCAATATTCAAATAAATCCCCATTAAAGATCTATACATATTCCTGTAGAGTCCGAATCCATCAATAAATGTGAGTAGTGGCACTGAGATACACAGACGTTCCCCAAATTGTTCTATAAAATGCTGTCTGGTATATTGAATGATCTCCAGTTCTCCTCGAATTGGATGGGTCCGACATAGAGGGATAGAGCTAGAAAAATCATGAAATGGTTGTTGACCTAATGTCAAACCAACCATTCGCCGAACAACCAGGCTATCACGAGGGTATGTTTGAGGCTGAAATGGATGTCGACTTCCCCATGTGTGATCAACGAAAACATTAGAAATTCGCCCTCCAAAATTCTTTTCTGGTATCATTTCAAACGTTTCTAACAGAACGCCTTCATTTGGAATCATAGCATCTGTAAGAACGCGCGCATTTACTGGATGTGGATTGTCTTTTGCATCCCTACAGTAAAGAATCTGGATCTTAGCCATAACTGAGCCTTTCCATGGGCTCTTGGATCTTTGATCCTTCCCGACTTCCAAAATCCTTCCTGGGTGAGGGAAAACCGGCTCTCCAGTCTGCTTTGAGCAGGTTTGACAAGATCCAGAAACACATTTGTAAAAAAGGAAATCTGAAGGTAGTAAAAATTGATAATTACAATCACGTGCGTAGGATCCAGATGTAGTGCGAACAGAGCTCAACCAACTTCTTGAATGCCATAATTCCTTAGGTTCGTCAACAAACTCTCCCATACCCATATACATTTTGCTTCTGATACTCTGACTGGAAAGCATTGTTCGGAATAAACAGCGGGGATCAAAAAACCATAAATCTTCGGTTGGATGAGGATCATTTGACCTGGTTGGAATTTTGTGTGGATTTAGGGATAAGGAAATCTTTCTCATGTCCAATAATGGAAGGATTGATAATATGTGTTCCTTCATTGTCTGAATGGTATCCGGCAGCTCCTTGAAGGTTGCTTCTGGAAGAATATCCTTCTGAATTGACAACCAAGCCCTGTAGTCATTCCTCGAGGTTCCTACACGAATATGCCATAACGCCATCTTAAAATAGTAATCACTAATAGATAATTCTGAACGATAGCGATGTTGGACGAGTAGTGAAGGGTCGGTCTGCTGAAAACCCCTCCTAGGTCTGCCTTGGGGCAAAAGAAAGCCTACAGCCTGAGTTGTTGTAGTTGTAGTAGTTGCTCTGATGGATTCGTCAAAAGGCTCCGTTGGGGCTTCTTCTTCTTCTTCGCTGGGCTCTTGGTAAATAGCAACATCCTGGAGTTGTTGAACAGATGGTAGGTTGGGAACGTTGCCTTCATCGTCATCTACAGTATAGTCGATTAGGCGAATATTGGCCTCGTCCACGTCCAAGTCCCCACCAAGGACAAATGATTCACTATCCCATGCATCATCATCATCATCACCTCCATGGACAGTTGATGCAGTGGAAGCCCTGGGACGCTTGCCGCTACCTACAGAACGTTCTTGGCTTTGTTTTGGATGCCCTGGTTGGCTCGCTTGGGAAGGAAAGCGAAGAGCCGCGAACTTGCCTAATCCTCGACCAGGCATGATGGTAAATTTAATGAAGATTGGGTATCTACCTAGGCATAGGCTGTCAAGAAAGTAGCAGGTAGTAACCTGGAACTGACCAGCCATATATACTACAAATTATGGAGTCTATTTGCTGCATTGTTCTGATTCATTGCTATAAGTAACTTGGCTGGGCGTTTCACAAATGGTCACCTGGGCACGCAAACATTGGAAGTCATATAACAGTTTGCTAATAGTTTGCTAGCATTCATAGGTACTGTCAATTTTATTACGGTAGTACCCTTTTTCCCCACTGTCGCAACCACTGGAAGCTGATAGGCTAATTTCGCGGTTATGCTGCGGGCTGCTACAGACGTGGTACTACCTGAGGGCACCTTGCTGGTGTTGTTTAAAGTAAGGTTATAAGCTTGAATAGAGCGGCTCTTGTCAGTTTAGTCATGTAGTATAGTTAGATAGACCAATGAATACTTTTCAAATTATCGTTCTCACATGTGCACCCGTGCGTAGACTGTTGTCTGTAGACTTGTAGACGTCATAGTGTGGTTATAGTGGCACCGGCTGAGTTAGCCCGGTTCCTAGCCCGGTTCCGACCGTGCAAAAAAATTTTTTTTCCCTTGTCCCACAGAGTGCCTGTGTTCGAACCCGGGATAAGTACTTTTCTCAATACCAACATAATAGGTTTATAACACTGAAAATTGGTACAATAGTAGTTTAAAAGGCCTTCTACAAGTGACCATACTTTTTTTTTAAAAACAAGCTCAGTCCAAGGTGGTGGTGGTGGTATACGAGGTGCAGTTGGGGAGTAGCCCACTAAAGTGGGCTTGGCACCGGATTTAACGTCTTAAACCCACACAACGCTTGCACAACGCTTGCAAAACGCTTGCAAAACGGTTAACAGCTGTACAACGTTGTACTTGCAAAACGGTTAACAGCCCAAACGTTGTATAACAATTCAACGTTGTAGCTAGAAAACGGTTGTCAATCCAAACGTTGTATAATAACTCAACATTGTGAGCGCAAAACGGTTACAAATCCAAACGTTATACGTCATTCAACGCTGTTACTTTAAAACGGCTGGCAGTCTCAAATGTGAGCACAATGTAATGTTTTACTTGGATAACGTACTCAAAACTTAGTGTTGTGGCATTTTAAAACGGCTAATTTGGAGCAACGTCTAGCATTATAAGACGAGACCTTTGGCGTTGTGTGCACACAACGTTGTCTCCAAAACAATGATTATCTAATGCTAAAACAACCGTTTTGGCGTGATCCCCCCTCACCGTAAGGTAGGTTTCTGAAGTCGGGCCAACCCAATTTGCCAAGAAAGTCTGGACAATACCTACCTATAGAAATACATCCAGAGATAAGCTGTTGCTCTGCCTGACCGGGGACTCGGGGAGCTTTTCCCTATGTCTCTTCAGCTGGCCCTGCTAGATATGGCAGCAAGGCTGATGCCTTTCAAAGCACTTTAATCATGCCTCTGCCTCACTTCAGCTTCCTCGCAGAGATATCAAGACGACAGACAAGTGAGTAAACCGAGTCTCATAATATGAACCAAATATTTTTCCTCCGTCATGCAGACCTTATTACTTCGCTTTAATTTGTTTGGCATCATTTTCTACAGGTCACACATATTTCTATTCCCCGCTCTTCGCGAATGGCTATCATTCTTAGAACTTTAACTAGAGCTTTACTGACTAGGACAAGCTGATCCAGCCTGGTTTCGGCCGCAATACCTCGTAGATTAGCTTCTCAATCAATTAGAACATAAATTCCACAGGTGGACACTATGATTCGATTTGCTCGAGACCGCCGTGGGAAGGCATTCGTCGCCATATTTACCGTGGGGCTTATACTCGCCACTTTCCAACATCTCGCATACATACAAGACAAGTTCTCGTATTATTATCATCACAAATTACCGAGTGGACATGGTGACCCTGCGCACGGTGGCTTAACGACTGAACAGCATTCCGACAAAACACCAGCTGCAGAAGGTGAGGTTCTAGACACGCCGCAAGTCTCAGTTGGAACAAACGCCCATATCACAAACGATGCTCACCGATTTATGTCCGCAGACGATTTTCTCCCGCACTTCAACGCAGTCAGACAGCAACAGGGGATGACCATAGCAGAAGCAATGTCTTCATGTACATGGAAGGATGACCAGCTCGAAGGTGAACATATACAGTTCATGCATACTCCAGACATAGAATGGGCGGTAAATTTGCGTGACGATACTGAAATTGAGACTCGAAGGCAGCAACTTTATGAATTCATTGACACGCAGCTTCTTTCATACAAAACCTTCAAAGACCGCTTCGAGGGCCGTGGAATAATAGTCGTAGCAGAGCAAAAAGGCCTCAAGCGACTTCAGGTTTTGCTACGTGCGTTACAGCTATTGAATTCCAAACTCCCAGTTGAGATCCATTACTTTGACCAAGAGATGTCCGAGGAGTCAAAGTCTAAGCTTAGAGCCGTTTATCATACCGTTCACTTCAGCGATCTATCCAGGTCAGACCGAGTAATTCAAACCCACTTCAACACGTGGTATAATAATTATCATCTTAAGCCAGCGGGGCTTGTGAATTCTCGGTTTGCTGAAGTAGTTCTACTCGACTCCGATAACATCCCTGTGGTTGATCCGGACTCCCTGTTCGACACGGAAATCTACAAGGAATACGGAACCATTTTTTGGCCTGACATCGCACGTACGCGCCCCGAAAACCCAGTTTGGGCGATATCAAACACTAAGTGTCGAATGGATGAATATTCGCAGGAGAGTGGACAGCTACTTGTTGACAAAAGAAAATATTTTTACCACCTTCAGATCGCATACTGGCTTACTACTTCGTGTGGCGACTACTACTCTGATCTCCTTCTTGGAGATAAAGACATGTTCCGGTTTACCTGGCATGCGATGAAGACTAAATTCGGCTTTCCTCCCAAATTCGTGACAAGTGTTGGCACGCTCTCGACGATGCCTGATGGCAGCGAATTCTACTGTGGTCACAGCTTCGCCCAGCATCATCCAAATGGAAGCGTGGCCTTTTTGCATGGTGGTGCTTTGAAGACATGGAAGAACCCGGTTATTAAGTATCAGCGCGAAGAACGTGGAGGGATCTTTCAAGTGTACAAAAGAAGTAGAAACGATGAGGATCACAGTAAGCCTGGTGGTGCACTGGTCAAATGGGATGGTGGTCTTTACCTTCCAAACAGACCTGAGGACCTTCAAGCTTGCTGGTGCAATGATTTGCCGAACGAAATTGCGAAACCACTGGAAAATATTATCCCCGGTGGCTTTGAGCATATATACGAAGAGGCTGGAGGTTATTGGATGCTGGAAAACACGTAATATGTTGATCATTCCTTTAAAATGAAAATAAAAGGCGATAATATAGTTTGTAGAATTTTAAGCTGTATTTTTATTAATAATTTTTTTTGGCGGAGGATTTTAAATTTACGGGGCCTGCGTAGGATTACCGTTTAAAATATTATAATTTATTATAAAAATAATATAAAATATTAAAAAAAAAAATATAACGTATAAAATTTTATTATATATTAAATTTTATTATACGCAAATTATTTTTATATACGCGTACAAATATAATAATATATATTTTTTAATTTTATATTTAAATTAAAAAATAATTTTTTTATAATTTTATTTT
>JANIPN010606367.1:0-28519 GCA_027478595.1 Erythroxylum anguifugum
CGAGACGCCGGTCTATTAGAAGAAGTGTAAGTTTGAAAAAAAGAAAAGAAAAGAAAAAAGCAAAAAGCAAAAAAAACAAAACAAAAAAAAAGTTTGGTGAGAAAGAAGAGAAGGGAGAGAAAGATATAGGGAACAGGACGTGCGAGGATCCGTAAATAGCAGAACCGACAGTTGGTTGGAGTCGCGTTGGAAGATCGTCGGATTCGTGGCCTGGAAGAGATGAGAGGATGAAGAGGCAGAATCCCGGGACGGCAAAGAGGTCGAGATGAGACAGAACCATAGCGAAGTCGGCAGCATCATCATCATTTTTGTCGTCGCTGTTTTGATTACTTTGTAGCAATGTTTTCTCATTGTTAAGATCTCGTTCCGGCTCGTGTGGATCCATGGCAGATTAGTCGTCTAGTCAGCAAGGTTCTAGTCCTTCACAAACTATCTAGGTAGATAAGATCGAATTAGAGAACGTCTATCAGGTCACAACATATAACTTCAACAGCTTTGTAGTTGATAGGTTCTATGTTCTACGCTTCTGACGTTCGTTTTCATTTTACATAAGTATGGCCTCATCTAGACGCCTTCAAGGTTAGGCGTCGCGCCTCGGCAAGCGCTTTACCCCATCATATACGTTTCCTACCTAGTATCTAAAAAAACATCAACATCTGTTAGTATAAACACAAGAGAAGGAAGTTGGAGATTGATAGGATAGCCTGTCACGTAAAGTTTTCAAAGTGTTGAGTACCGTAATTTTGAAACTTCGGTGACTGATAACTAGTGGTAATATTACGATAATTGTTAGGCGACGAAATTTGGAAATTTTGTCGCCTAAGAAAGTTATTTGGCGCGGTAATTTTCAAAAATAGTCCTTCTCTATTACTTTCATTTAATTTACATAATTTGACAGAATTCTAGAGAAGAATAGAAAGCGTACAAACGTGGAAGAGAGGAATGCTTATGGTGCCATATCTGAAATTGAACTGGGATTAAGATGTGATGCATACGGTCCATCATAGGCTTTCACGACCGAGTGCAGTAAAAAATTAAATATTTCATCTAGCTACTCTGCAAAGTTCTCCAACACCCGTTTGAAACATTTTAAAGTGATAGATGCCGGTACAGATGATATTGGCGTTTAATTTTTAATTACCCCCAGTCACGGTGCGAGGATCCCCAACACCTATTGCAGATAATTTAAGGCACCGAAGTTAGGTAGACGTTGAAATTCTATGGCTGCTACTCGCGAATACTAAATATTGGTATATGGAACACAGGCCCGACCACTTTAATCTATTTACTCGGGTTGATGTATCAAGCTAGCTCTATCAGTGCAATCCTAGAAACATTTATATACGGAGAGATTCCATCCCTCTACGGTACAGAAGAGTCGTTGATGGGTTAAAGTCTTCGTTTGCCCGCGAATTCCAGAAGGTATAGACAATACTGGCTCCTCAATACGTTCACTGAAGGGCATCTATACGAATTAGATACCTTGTATAGCATTTGTTATCATTTAGGGATCGATAAATTCCTTCAGTATAATGGGTACCCTTTAAGCGACATAAAAAGGTGTGGGGAAGAGTTGGGGATTTCCGCACAAGTACTCGATGTTTCCATAGAGGATGACACCAGGAGTCGTAAATTTCGATCATGCTGAGCGATCTTTATTATAGCTTCTATACTCCATTTCTTCATTCAGCTCAACTATACTCAAACGCTCAATCCATCCAATACATCCTTGAAGACATCAAAGTTCTCTCCAACCCTGGTATCAAGTACAGCAAAGACAATACGCTCAAACCACCCCTTCCACTCCCCTTCGCCGAGGACCTCTTTCCAAAGCCTCGCCACCTCCTCCCTCGGATTCTCAAACGCACCACATCCCAGCGCCCCAAGAACCAGCCTCGTTTTGCCCTCGGAGCCAGCGATCCTCAAAATGCACCTCATCTTCAACCTCATGGTGTCCTCATCCGCGGGGTCCGCGTAGACCTCCATCGTCTCACCACCGCCGCTCGCGTTCGCGCGCTTGGCGACGGCCGGCCGGCGAAGAGCAGCAACGCTGGCGACGCTCACAACCTTCAGTTCGTCTGGCTGGGAGAGATCGAGGAGCGCGTGTCCGTCTGCCATGGACTCGCGTATGATGAGGACTTTGGGGGAGTAGATTCCTGCGTCGGTGGGGATGGGGTAGAAGCTGCGTTTGAGGGAGTCCGAGAGGCTGGTGCGGTAGCAGATGGCTTCTTCCTGGGCCTTGGTGCCGCGCAGCCAGCCGCCTCCTGGGTTTTTCTCCGAGGCTAGGTTGAGGACTAGAGGGGGGTTTGGAGGAGGGGTTTGGGCCGGAGAGGCTGCTATCAGGTCTAGGGCGGCGTCTAAGGCGTCTTGGTTGAAGACCTGTACTGTGGTTGCTGGGTGGTTTGGGCTCTTTGATGCATCGAGAGGGGTTGGTGCTTGGTATCCCCTGCCATGCTGTAAAAGTGCCACAGTTGTGCGCTTTGGTTGATTGGTACAAAAATTTGCCAAGGATAGTTGCCCCCTAAAGCCACCTAAAACTACCACCTAATATTTTTTATTAGGTGTAAATCTAGGTGGCTGTTATAGGTGTGGCAGCCCCTAATACCCCTAAAATTTCTATAATAGCAGTTTTAATTGGTGCAAATGCCTTAGTAAGCGCTCCGGACACTATACCTGAATTGGGTGTGGCACTTTTACAGCATGGCAGGGGATAAGGTTGGATCTGGAGCTTGGGAGCTGAGTTTTGAGAGGAGATCGGGGAGAAGAGAGATGGTTTCTTGCGCCAGCTCAGCGCGCAAGGCACTGGCGCTGCGAGGGGGTGGGAAACGCCCTCTTCCACCTCTACCTCTTCCGCCTCTACCTCTTCCATTTCCTCTACCATTTCCTCTTCCGGTATTCCATCGAGACGTCTCCATAGTTAATGAGTAGTCTAAGATTTAAAGCCTTGTATCGGAGTTCTGCTTAAGGTTTCTGTAGACTACATGGATCGTCACCAGGTTTAAGTATAGTCGGCAGCACAGACAGCCTTCGGGGTGCGTTATAATTCAAGGACAAAAGCGTCCTGAAGGTTGAAAAGCCCGATATAAGTCGTGATAGATATTCAGGCAACTATATTTCGATGTATTGCTCAATCAAAAGCAAAAAAGGTGAGATGAGTCACCATTAGTCACTGGACCTCAGGCTTAACTATGGCAATTGAGTCCGAACGACAAAACACGCTACGAGCGGGCTGGAGACCTGCGGCTGGGGGCAAAATTCATTGAGTTCCTGCACTCAAACACACGTTGTGGAACCCCAGCTTCAACCCTACAGACGTGTAGCCCGCACAACAGGGATGATGAATGGCTTCAATAATCATTCGCGGGCCGGGAGTGCCTAATCCTACAACATCATTTCCTATGATCAATTTTAGTGTTCAAGAAGATGCGCTATTCGGTGCGCGGATTTACAAGTTAGTTCGACCTCGTGGTCCGCCAAAACATACAAGGTTCCCCACCCCAGGATTCATTGGCGGACGATCCGACGATCCTGCGGTGAAGGGTTAGCAGGTGAGCTATAAAAGCACGCACAGCTCAAGATTTTGATACATGGAGTAGCTAGGAATGCTCCTGGAGCTGGGAACATTCTCCATGGCAATTATGCGGGACTTATGGCTGCTCGTATGGAGCCTCTGGTTCCCAATTATTCAAGGATCAACAAACACGACGGCCAGGAGCGATGCAGATTTTTATGGCCTGTCGCCGCCGGTTTACCCTTCGCGTAAGTAAACTTAAAATTTCCATTCGACAAACTGACAGCTCCAAACAGCTCCAGGCCAAGGCAGAGGAGCCTGGGCCCCAGCTTATGAGAATGCGCGAACGCTTGTTGGCCAGATGACCCTCGAGGAGAAGGTCAACGTGACTCGCGGCTTCAGGACTACGGCCAATGTTTGCGCTGGTAACTCAGGGAGCGTGCCTCGTCTGAATTGGCCTGGAATGTGTCTGCATGATGCTGGCAATGGAGTTCGGGCAACTGATTTTGTTAGCTCATTCCCATCCGGTATCCATGTCGGAGCTGCATGGGACAGAGACCTTGCTTATCAGCGGGGCTACGAAATGGGGCTGGAGTTTCGTAACAAAGGAGGTAAGTCAATTAAGTCTTGCTGACGATGAACCTAATCAGTTCCAGTCAACGTGCTTCTAGGACCAAACGTTGGTCCTCTTGGAAGAGTTCCTTTAAGCGGTAGGATATGGGAAAGCTTCTCCACAGATCCATATCTTTCAGGTATCTTAGCGGCTGAGAGTATCAGAGGCATCCAAGACGCTGGAGTTATTGCGTCTTTTAAGGTATAGAGCTCCGGCGTACGCATCTGTTAGCTATTAGGAACATCGATGCTGATAGACGTAGCACTATATTGGGAACGAACAGGAGACCTACAGGACTAAGTATAACGAGACCGAGGCAGTATCTTCTAATATTGATGACAAGACGCTTCATGAGCTTTACCTCTGGCCGTTCATGGATGGTATCTATGCAGGAAGTGCGTGTATCATGTCGAGCTACAACCGCATCAACAATTCCTATGCCAGCCAAAATAGCAAGCTTCTCAATGGAATCCTTAAAACAGATCTTGAATTCGACGGCTTCGTGGTATCTGACTGGCGCGGTCAGTGGGCTGGTGTTGCAAGCGCAGAAGCCGGACTAGATATGACAATGCCGATTGGAGGATTTTGGGGCGACAATCTCACAGAAGCCGTTCGCAATGGGTCATTGAATGAAAGTCGGGTCACAGATATGGCTACTCGGTGAGTCTATCAAGTATAGAAGTATGTAGCTAACAAGACTAGGATCCTGGCCGCCTGGTACTTCACTGGTCAAAATGAAGGGGCGTTCGATCAACCTGGTTTCGGTATGCAAAATCTTACACTACCTCACGATATAGTAGATGCAAGGCGTGATGAGTCCGGGAGCGTTCTGATGAATGGTGCGATTGGAGGGCACGTGCTGGTAAAGAACGAGAATCAAGCTCTACCTCTCAGAAATCCTCGAATGCTCAGCGTGTTCGGATACGATGCTGTGGCCCCTCCAACTAAAAACACGGACATTCTCTTCCAGCTAGGATATATGTCTTCTCCAGAAATGGGAGACGCGATACTTGGGACGCGTCAAAACTTTTCGCAATACGCACCTGACGGAACACTTGTCGTAGGAGGTCGAGCTGGCGCAAATGCTCCTCCATACATAAGCGCTGTATGTCTCCACTCAAGTTATCTTCCTCACTTCCCGTCTAACAGATCTAGCCGTACGATGCGATATCCGCCCGCGCAAGAAGAGACAGGATATGGCTCAACTGGGACTTTTCATCTGTGGAACCGGATGTGAACGCCGCCAGCACTGCCTGTCTTGTGTTCACAAATGCAATGGCAACGGAGGGCTGGGAAAGACAGGGACTTCACGACGACTTCAGCGACGGGCTAATTTTACACGTCGCGTCGCGTTGTTCCAACACTATCGCAATCATTCACAATGCCGGTCCACGACTAGTAGACGTCTGGATCGATCATCCCAACGTCACCGCGGTGGTGTTCGCTCATCTACCAGGTCAAGAAAGCGGGGAATCGTTGGTTAAGCTGCTATGGAACGACGATGGGGTTGGACCATGGGGAAAGCTTCCTTACTCCGTTCCCAAGAATGAGAGCGATTACAATGTATACTTGCCCTCGCTAGCTCCGCAGGGTGATCGCTTCCCGCAGAGCAATTTCACCGAAGGCGTATACATTGAGTACAGGGACTTGGATAACAGGAACATAACTCCACGTTACGAGTTTGGCTTCGGCCTTAGCTATTCACAATTTGAGATTAGCGAGCTCGAAATATCTGAAATTTCCGTTCAATCTTCCACCGCAATCTCTATGGCCGATTTGTTTGAGAAAGTTGGATATATTCGTGTCAGAGTTTTGAACTCTGGTAATTATACGGCTTCAGAGATCGCTCAGCTGTATCTTGGCATTCCGAATAGTCCCCCAAAACAGTTACGTGGATTCCAGAGAATGCAATTGGATCCTAGTTCAAGCGCGATTGCTGAATTCCACCTGACGCGTCGGGATTTGAGCGTTTGGGACACTGAATTTCAGCAGTGGCGTATACAAGAAGGGGCATACAGCGCCATGGTCGGCGCAAGTAGCAGAGATATCAGGCAGTCTACGACCTTTGAGGTCTCAGGAGATGTATAGAGTTGAACGCAATGGATTCATTCCTTGACGTAAATAAAGACTGGTAGCATGATGCGGGGTTACGGTGGCACTTTTGCTGAAGTCAACAACTAAATTACTTAACTATATTAACCTCGCAGTATTTATTAAAGGTATTCTATTCCTCAGCTCTCTAAATTTTTAATTATATACTGTGCGGAAGTCTCCAGCATCTCTTTATAACAATTTTGTGCTGGTAAACCAAATTTGAATTAATTTTAAATCAGTTATAGAAGTATAGTGCGGAAAACCCCAACACCCCTTCAGGCATTTACGACCCGCGAATCTCCCTTGCTAACAAACTGGCTTTGGAAGCTTATTGCGGTGGCTGAGTACGAGTACTGGCACATCAACGATCTACCGGCGCAGATCGCTGTTACTTGTCACTAATTATTGCATACTATTCAGCAGGCCACCATTTTTTTATATAGCCCGGGCCATGGGGCATATTCCCCGCGAACGCTGCCGGTTGGCAGTACACATCTCAAGGCAGCCACGCAATGCAGATATGTTACCCCAGGTTAACAGGCGGCCATAACTGCACGATTATATACCAGCAGTAGGTACCATGTGTGCGATTAAACTAATTTCGCGTTGATTCAATGATATAAACATGCAACTATTTGACCTTCCCATCGAATTGCTGGGCGAAATCGTCGACACCGTCGTTCTCGCCGGTGGACTTAATAGGGCCTTGGAGCTGCGAAGGCTCTCCAGTATGTCAACCGTACATTTTAGATCCTCTTCTATTTAATGCTAAGTCACGTTAGGATATTTTGCGAATGAATTAATCGCATCGTTATGCAGAACAGGAGTCATAGAGGAGTGTCTGGATCGAGTTCAATGGGATGGCACAACCCACAGACGAACAAGGCCGCAAGATTCCGCATGGAATAGGTTCCTTGTACCGATTCTAATCCGTTGGAAAATAGATCACGATGCTCCCGGTCAGCATCGGCTGATCGATACGATACGGCGCACCACAGAGCAGCTGGTAAAGAGAGGACACGAGCGAAACGAAACTTATAAGAAACTATCCGAGGCCGTATCCTTTTTGTGGGGCTTCCACTCAGTCGTCCGTGATCTCGACAGCCCGAATAGACCTTCACCAACGCTACCGGAAGACGATGAATACTTGAATACAGTTGATCTTGTGGCTGCTGCAGGTATTGTGGGGGATAATGAAATAATCAGACAAGCGGACGTCATTCTCTTGCCAGTGAGCAGCACATACTTCGGGTCGGTATTGACGGCTGTATGCTTCAGAGGCGACCTGGGTATGGTCGAATACCTGCTACAGTACCATCCGTTAGCCAGGTATATCTCTGGTCTATCTGGGCAGCTGTATTCCCCCATTGGTCAATTTAGACAGGCTGGATTAGAGAGGTTCAGATATCCACTCAGCGCTGCAGTCCATGGCGGTCATCTTGAGCTTCTTCGGAGGCTTTGTCCCAATAAGTGCGATGATGCATTTCGCATAGATATTATAATTGTCTTACCCATAGCAGCAGCGTCAGGTCACCTTGACGTCATGAAATTCTTGCTTGAACACCTATCTAGCCATCGCAAAGTATCGATACACAATCTTCTCAATGATGTCGAGGAAGCGAGATCGAATCCTACGAGGTTACCAATGAGTAAAGTCCTGGCGCAGAAGGCGGTCACACACGGTCATCGGGACATAGTCGAATATCTGATGATCAATGGCGCAAAAAAAGTACTACTGAAGGACGATCCGAAGGCTGGATTATCGCTTCTACGGATTGCTGCAACCCAGGGCGACAAGGAGATGGTGAGACTGCTGTTGAAGAGCGGGATACCCCCGAATCTAATGGGTGTCCGGAGGACTCCGCTCGGGATTGCTATGAGCCACGGCTGGACTGATGTCGTGGAGGTACTGATAGAGTACCGCGCAGAAGCTTCAGACCCGATAATGCCCAGTCCCATCGTATGGGCCGCGGCTCAAGGCAATGCTGAACTGGTGCGAATGTGGTTGCGCAACGGGGCAGAGCTGAATGGGCCTTCCAGTAACATGGCTTATTTTGTCTTCTTTATGGCATACAAGGACAATATCAACCTAGAAACTATCGAGATGCTCCGCCAAAATGGACTGAAAAAGATGAATATGGGCCAGGTAATGGATTTCCTCAAAAAGTATCCATGGGAGTGGCATGAAATGGCCCTGGTTCTTCCAAAGGTATTCAAGATCATGGATTCTCAAGGAATTAAATTCATTCCTAATTCTTTTGCTTCTTATCTACGAAAATTTTCAAAAACAATAATACAGGCTCAATAATAATTTATATTGAATTCCATTCAGGATGACTTTCTTAGCTACTTTACTTCCAAAGTTTGCATGCTCACCGAGCAATCGGACCGGCCACAAGAATTATTTGGGTGACTTCATCGATCAAGGGCCAAAGCAAACATGTTACGTGCCCAAGCGAACTGAAATAGGTCAGTTGACCCCGAGTAGGAGGGGTTTGTTTGCCAATCGGAGCTACATTTCCTGGTAGAATACCAAACTCTCTATTTAAGTTAGAACTGACCATTCTTTCCACCGAACAGCTACACTCTACTCTGCTTCTTTCTCCCACTGTTCTAGCCACATCACCTTAAGTTGGGTCTTTAACCAAAGTGCGCATTTACAACATCACTCAAACTACCAATATGAATACAACGAAAATGAGAGGGCTTTCTGAAGAACTATTGCTGAAGATCATAACAAATGAACTTGACAGATACACACTGTACAATCTCTGCCTTGGATCCTCAGCTTTGTACGCCGCAGCTGCGCCCGTTTTATACCAAAGATGCGAGCAGCCACGAGAAAAGTTTTTTAGACAACTCTTGCGGACTCTGTTAGATCGACCAGACCTTGCTCTGTATGTTACACATATTACAATAGCTTCATTAGACTTTATTAGGCATTTGGATCTTTGGGATGCCGAATACCGCTCGGGGAAATGGCTCGAATGGAAAAAAACCAAGGATAATCAGATTGCAAAACTATGTGGGCACCCGGATGAAAAATATCTCATACACGGCGCATCAAAAGACCCTGCTGGAGACTTGATCCTACTACTACTTTCCCGGGTTCCAAATTTGGAAAGACTCGAACTCGATCTGCCTGTAAATGCCCAAAGAGGCTTTCTCTTAAAGACACGGGACTTGTTCAAGGATTTATCTCTAACTCAACTACATACAGTTCAACTTGATTACAATAGCCACAGAGACGGATTTCAGCTTGGTTCGGCTCAATGGTTTTTAGAACTGCCTTCGTTAACAACATTCCTAGGCCATAAGTGCCAGTCTGTTGGCCGTACACCGTTTATTGGACAGCCTCGCTTTTTCGTGCAGCACATCAGCTTACAATGCTCCAGTATAAACCAGGCTGGCATCGAAGCATTAGTTGAAGCATGTATCAGCCTCAAATCCTTCGAATTAGTCTATGAAGACGATTTAGAAAGAATGGATTTTTGGCGACTGGATGAGGTCTTTTCTAAACATCGAAATTGTCTTGAGGTGCTTATACTGGACATGATGGACGCTAACATACTGTATCACCGCGACGGCATATATGGATATCTAGACACCAGAGGCATGAAGCAGCTACGAGTTTTAGATGTTCCTGAAATGGCAATAACCGACCAGAATGGATTCCTGCAGATACCAGCAGTGGAAATCTTGGTTTTACGGAATTGTAATCCATACGAACTACAAAAATTGTTACATTACGTAAAAACCGGCTGTGCCGAAACCATCGAATACATGGCCATTGATTTCGATCGTTGCTATAATCGCGACGGTGGACACGAAGAATTGGCCCAGTTGCAGAATTTGACAAGCGCGCTAGGGATAGAATTCAACAGTCAATGGTAAGATCTTCGTATCTGCGTAGAACCTGAATAACTTTAATAGGTTGCTTGCACGAGGAGACCACAGCCCATTTTCATTAAGGTTTCCGAGGGAATGCACCGGACATAGCTTGGAAGATATTGAATCAGAAATGGAAGCGTGGTCTGGTTTATCACAGGGGAGATTCTGATCGAGGTTGAAGATACTTTTATTGTCTACCTAGGCAATCGATTCAAATACTAGTAGATTGCTAAGAGTATATCTCAGCATCTCCAGCGCTTAGCGCTTCAAACAAATTTCCAATTCTTTGATGATCCGTGTATTGCTTCCTCCAATTCTCCTTGCTGCTTCCTCTAAAGGTTACCCCATGGTCCTCGCCGTAGCCTCCCCTTTCATCACAATCATTTACAGTTTCGTGCCGAAGCAGTTCTTCAACTTTCCAAGCAATTCTCTCGGCGCCCACTCGAGCTCCTTCTAAATTCGCTGCACCAGGCCCCAATTTGAGGCCAGCGAATCTCCCTCCGATGAATAGAGGGACCTCATCACTCCATGAGAGATCATCTGTAAGACATGGTAGGCCGCCTACGGTACGGATAGGCCACTTGGATCTGATATCCTCGAGCAACCGTACCTCACCTATGTCAGCTTTCGAACCGGTCGCGTAGTAGATATAATCGAACGCGGGCAGACCATCAATCGGCGGCTCCGTAGTTATTTTCCAGGTCTTGGAGTCCGGATTCCATGCCTGCGCAACTATCTCGGTCTGTGTATGTATCTGAAGCCGGCCGCTCGCAACGTGTCTAGCTTCCACTGCCTTGAAATAAGGGGTGATGCTGCCACCTCCGCGGGCATCGCATATCTTGCTAAACCTCTCTTCGTCGTCATCCGCGATCCAGAAAGCGGCCATCTCAAGATTTCTGTACTTGGCGACCCAAGGTAGGTCTACATCGAAGTGCTTCACCTTGTAATGGCTGCGCATGATGTGATAAACTCGGGTCACGCCTTTTCGCAAACACAGGTCGCATATTTGTGCGCTCGTAAGGCCTCCGCCAACAACCAAAATGGAGGTTTCGCGCCCGCGAGATATTTTGCTGCCCACGTGAGGAGCAGGTAGGCCATTAGGAGCGATTCTACTGGTGTGGCAAGCCCCTTCTGTCTGAATGGGGATTTGTCGCGGTAGAGATGGAGACGAACCTGGGCCGATAGCAAGTACAGCAACACGAGAATATATCATGCCAGTAGAAGTTGACAGAGAGAAATGCGGTGTATCTGGAAATAGCGAAGAGCCTTGAGGGCTGAACGTAACTGACGCTACCTCCGCTTTGACTATCAGGTCCGATAGAGTATAGTTGCAAATGATGTCTGAACAATAGTCACAAAAGAGCGAATTGGAAGGTGTCCAGTAATCTTGAGCATCTCTTTCGTCTATTGGAATACCTCCACTATTAATGGGTAAGTGCAAAACCGCAGGGACTTAAAGAATTCTCGAACCTTATGTGTCCACTGTTGCGTTTCCTGTTATTCTTGGCCTTCTTTTTGTGGTGTTTACTGATCTCTTTACCTGCAACCCCCTTCAGCTCATCCAGTTCGTCGTCGCGACCCTGCTGATGTGCAAACTCTTTCAATCCGTCGCGATCTCTGGGGTCTGGATGGAAGAACAACGGGCTCCTCAGCTGTTTTATCCCAAGAGATTCGAACTGCCGCTTCCATTTCCCAAGCCAGGTATTTGAAGTGGAATCAATGACTACCATCGAATATCTACCTACTGGTTTCGAAGAGGGAGGCTCCGGAGAAATCTTCATTGCGTTTGCCCTCCCTCGACTCTCGACAAGCTTGGCCCGGTCAGCATGCTTCCGAATGAAGTGGTACCTTTGATGCTCGAGATCAGTGAAGAGAGCTGACGGAGTTGCCTCGCTCAACCGGCTAGCAACAGCTAACCCACAGGGACCAGCACCGACAATGGCAACATCATGAAGCTCCAAATCGCTGTGGATGTCTTCCCCAGGCATATTTTGTGCCAGTACGGAGTATTGAATATATTCGTGGGCTTCTTGCCGTGTGCACGTATCAACACCAGGCAATTCGAGCAGGAAGTCAATGAACACAGCACGAAATCGAGACGAAGAGCAACATCGCAGGCACAACGGTCTATATGGATACTAAGATCGAAAACAAAACGCCGCAGGTACTCATGGCATGATAGGTCCGTCGAGTCCATTGCTGACATCTTAGACGATAAGACCGCAACATGTTTTCTCTCCCCTGCCGCTTGCATCCATTTTCAAAGCCATGACGCCCGTGAGTCCTTCCCTTAAGAACATGACCTGGCCCTTTGATGGAGTATAGCATCCTAAAGACTGAGTTCAAAGCGATGCGATTCACGAACGGATGAAGCAAGTAACAAAGAGTTGAGTACCTCACCCGAATTCTTGGCACTGACGGTGGACTCAAGCGATATGACTGTTACTTCCATTTCTGTTTATATCAGAAGACTTCATGACGGCTGAAAGACATTCTGGATCAAAGAGAATGGTTCGCAGGGACGGCCCCGTTTCAAAAGAAGGTATAATGGGGCTGTTGTAACATCCTTGACGTCGTATATACGCTTAGCTTGTCGGATCAATGCTCTCCCACTTAAGTTATCACGTACTCCATCTACCGAAATGGTACTTCTAGGTTATTAGGAATCCTCGAAGTGTCGTTCAACTTTGGATAGTGGCTGCTATTAGAAAACGTATTCAGAGCTTGGGCGTATCCACGAGCGTCAACAAGAACGCTTGGGACTGAAACTTTAGCATGAAGATATACTTGCAAGTATAGCATCGATATAGTGTCATGGATATTCATCGCCCAACACAACTATGATCAAAGAACCCATAACGGGCATCAATGGCTCGTCGCCAATCATAGCTTACCGCAACAGACTCGTAGGAATCTATGCCAAGCCATACTCTGCTTCGAGGTCATTGCCCGCACTGGAACGGCACAAGTAAAGAAAACACACCAGGGCGCGCGCGGACCTATGTAGATCATCAACTGCTTCCTTTACATTGGATAGAGATAGCGAATTTCGACCCTGTCCTAAAACGCGCTTTGATGACACTTTATTTTTCGCCATTTCCCCGCAAAAGCGTGGATGCCGGCTCCATCGATCGGTGCCGTGATTGGGCACGCGACTAGTCATCCGGGGGGTACCTGATCTTGCAGCGGGCACGCGACACTTGACACTTGTAGTAATCCGCACAAACTGGGGCTAAGCGGCCAAGTAACTAAGGGCCAAACACCTCGAGTATTTCGTATATGTAATCCGCAGTGTCAGCCACATGCACAAGAAGAGGTCAGCTTTTCGAGCACAATGGATTCTTCAAGCTGGCACGCCTGAAATCAAATGCGCTTTGCCGCAACTACACAGGTAATTTGTCGGAAGTTCCGGCTTGCCAAAACCATATACTATGTAATTCCCTCATGGTTGATGGTGCCCGGCAAAGGAGGAAGGCTGTGCTTACAACGCTGCCAAAACTGGACACGGTTGGTCTTGACCATCTTGTCAGGCAGACAGCACTTTTATCCTCTCCACACACACACCTCCTTCCCCCTTTTAACTGATCCTCCCCGTTATTATTATTATCATAACTATATCAGAAGCCTCCTCCTCCTCATCCTCCTAGAGACCTAGCTCGTTGGGACTCCTTGCCCTCCATGAGCATCATCGCTCTCTCCTCCCTGCCGTGATGATGCGCTCCCATCCCTTGACCCTGTGGCGCTCCTTCCGCCAATTCTACTCGCGCTGGCACCGCTACATCCACATCCTGTGCTTCCTGGCCCTCGTGGAGTCGGTCCTCCACGTCTACCACTTCAAGAGCGTCCCCGCCGCCACCGTCCTCGACGACACCTTCTACACGGGATGCCGCGAGCCGGAGAACGACTCCCCGAGGGCCAACGCCACCATCCTCATGCTGGCCCGCAACTCGGACCTCGAGGGCGCGGCCGCCAGCATAGGCAACCTGGAGGAGAAATTCAACAAGTTCTTCAACTACCCCATCGTGTTTCTCAACGACGAGCCCTGGGATCCGGCCTTCGAGGAGAAGATGAAGGGGTTGGCCAGCGGCCCGACCGAGTTCGTGGTCATCGACAAGGGCATGTGGGAGTTCCCGAGGTGGGTGAACCAGGATCGGGCGAGGTCCGAGATGAAGAAGCAGGAGGACAGCGGCATCATGTATGCCGGGCAGGATAGCTACCATCATATGTGCAGGTTCAATTCGGGGTATGTTAACCAGCTAGCTTTGAGCTAATTGGTCGGCTGACGAAGCACAGATTGTTCTACGACATCCCAGCGCTACAGAAGTACAGATGGTACTGGCGGGTAGAACCAGATGTTAAGTTCACATGTACTATTACCTAGTAAGCATGGATCCATCCGTCTTGGGAAAATTCCATGGCTAACACCGTCAAGTGACCCTTTCGTTGAAATGGAGAACCAAGGCAAGAAATATGGCTATACTATATCGCTGTGGGAATTGGAGGAGACGATCCCGTCGCTGTTCCGGAAGGTATCGGACTATAAGAATGCGCATGGCATAAAGACGACCTCCCTGTGGAAGGCTATGGTTTCGCCAAGTTGGCTGCCGTGGCCATTCCGGCGGCTCAAGAGCTTGAACATCAACAGGGACAAGAACGGTGACGCGTTCAACTTATGCCAGTTCTGGTCCAATTTCGAAATCGCAGATATGGATTTCTTCCGAACCCCGGAGTACAGAAAGTTTTTTGATTACTTGGACGCCGATGGCGGTTTCTATTACGAACGTGTAAGTTTCTTTTTGTCTACCACAGATTCGCATCTGACAGTTCCAGTGGGGAGATGCTGCCGTGCATTCTTTTGCAGTTGCACTATTTCTAGAGCCTCACGAGCTTCATCATTTTGCAGATATCGGCTATATACATAACGACTTTCAGTATTGTTCCGTGTCCGAGGAGAGTGGCTTGATTACTACTCGCCCAAAAATCAACGAAGAAGATTTATTCACGCATAGGCATAAAGACGTGGGTTGCGATTGCTCGTGTGATCCTACGATTGGCGTTATTGCTTCCACATGTATAAATAAGTTCAGATATGTGTTATTGCCTTCATAAAAGTTTTAGCATTCAAATCATTTTTTCGGAACCTAATCTTAACTACATTGTACCAGTGTCACCAAATTCCCCAAATGTCAACAAATCTTACAATCATGAAGCGACCAAACAAGCTCCTGGGAATCTAGAAACGCCTTTTACGCCTTTTCTCGTTGCCTATGCATTTTTTGCTCTTTTCGCTTAGCCTTTGCTGCTTTTCTTGCAGCTCTTTCTTCCGCCGTCTCCCCGCTATGTTTCCTCGCTTGACTTGAACCCTCCTCGGCGGTTGTAGAACTTTGTGGTACTTGATTACCGTTTGGTAATGAATTATCCGCCTCGTCAGATTCTTGTGTTGCATGTTGTAATCGAGCCTTCTTCCTCTTCTTTTTTGGGGACGTTTCTTCCGCGACGTCAGCATCTAGGTCATCCAGTGCCTTACGTTTATCATTACGTGAAGTGGTAGAGGTTCCCAGTGGCATACGGAACTGCGGCGGCCGAATTGTTCTCTCGGCGACTTCGTCATCCGAATCGACGTCTCCGAACGGTCTATATCTCATCCTCAATCCAGCTGGTTGTTCTGGTTTTGGTTTGGTAAAAGTCCGGTTCGGTGACATTTGACTACTAGGGTCGCGATTTGGTCTCTCGAGCTCTGGTAGTTTTACTTTTCGATGAAGGTGTAGAATGTGGGAAACAGGTTCTGGGACTGCGTCGAATGTCTTACCAGAAGCGGCAGGAACAAATGCAGTCTCGCCCTTCACTTTCTCTTTGGTGAATCCATAATCAACGCCTTTGTGTGATAAAACAACGTCTCCCCTTTCTAAGCTTCTGGTAGATATCTCTTCAATTTGAGAAATCGATACCGAAGCAGGTACAGTGATATGCCATAATTTTTTCCCTTTTAAATTCTCTTGAGAGAATATTCTCGAGATATCTGACGATACTTTGAATTTAGCTTTGCTGAATCCTTCAGGAGGAATGTATTCCGTTACGGGATCTGCTCTTGCTATTAATCTGCAGTGAACAGTCAGCTTGTGTTTATTAGACGAATGAAAGACTTGCTCTTCGCTTTCACTGGCCTTCCCTGTCCGCTCTTGGGACTCATCGTCCGATGAACCTGAGCTATCCGAGCTAAGATCGTCTCCAGGAAGAGGTAGAGGTTGTCGTAAAGCTTCTTTTCGCTTCGAATTATTGAGCAGCTTGCTTTCGGCATTTTGACTTAAACGCTTAGCTTGCGGAGTTGATGGAACATTGCTCTTGGCTCTTGCGGTGCTAGATTCGTCTTCTCCACTATCTGAGTCTGAATCCGATGTTTCAGAGCTCGATTGATCTTTTCTGATGCCATTTGCCTTGGCAGCGGTACCATTCGTCTTCGTTATCACTGGTGACGGGGAGCTCCCAGGCGTGGGTGTTCTAGGGGCGTTGTGGTAATCTTTACGGGTTGTAGAACCTGACTTTGCGGAATTCAAATCCTTCTTCTTAGGCTTGCTAGGTGAAGTTTTTGGCTTTGCAGATGCTGCTTTTGGTTTTGGGGATGTTGCTTTTGGCTTTGGGGATGCTGGACGGTCCTCCTCTTCTGAATCGGAGTCCACAATATACTCCGCACTTAGGTTAGAAGTCTTTTCGGTGAATTTTTGTGGCTTCCCCTTCGTCGCTTTGTTGCCCTTTTCGGTGGGTGCCATAGCTCTAAACTCTACCTGCCACTCATGATGACCAATTTGTGCTTTGCAGACGTGAATTTGGAACCGCACAACGCTCTATGTAGCTAGGAAGATTTAGAAACTTTTTCCGCACGACTTGGTGGAGAAGCTATCTCCGCATATCAAATTTTATCACCGATCATAATCTTCGGCTAACCTTCCACTTCGAAAAAGTATGCAGACATCGAAATGACATCGTTAGATAAAAATTCACGCGTTGAGACTTTTACTAAACGAAGAAATCATATGCTAGTAGGCTATAGATAAGCATGAGGAACGAGTTTATTTGTATACCTGGACCTAGTATTGTAGCGGAGACGGTGTAGACAAAAAAAATGAAATCTGGTGAAGCTATCTGAAGTCTTCAACTATTTAATTATCACAGATCTAATACGATCCAGGGAAGACTATAAGTGCCGTTGCAGCTCGAAAAGCTCGACAGGCAGCTCGAGCCCCCGTGGAGTCCGTATCTCAAACTGTCGAAAGCCAAACTCATCGAACGGTCCTTGTACCGGCGCCCCAGGATGGATCGGAGATTCAAGGGAAATTACCTCCCAAGAAGAAACGAAAAATTGAACGAAACCTGATATCTTCCAAACGTGAAACCCAACAAGAACAGGGTCCTAAAGGTTCTGAAAGTTCGATAGAGGTCCAACCGTCGAGCTCTCTTGGTGGCGAGAGTCTAGGTCCCCTTGACGGTAGTGAAGATGATGTGACAGTTTCTCTTAGCGATGGATTAGAAGAACTGGACAAAGAAAAAAGCCCTGCTGTTGCTGCTCCAAAGTTCATCCATCAAGATCTTAGCAGCATAGGAGACTCATCGAGGGTTACATACAATTCAAATGACTCTGTGGATGTTACGCTCACGGACGATGAGGTAGTCTCTTTTCTCTGAGTTCATGTGCACCTGCTAATTCCCATAGTTTGTTTCAATCCTAGGCCAGTATGACATTTGGGTGCGTAAAGGATCAGTTCAAGTCTTTGGAGCAATTTTGCATTCAAGTCCACAAGTCCACAGGATATTCGCCTCTGCCTGTCATTCATTGCCTTTAATCAAGCATGCCAGAAGCCCATTTGGCCCCAGGCACCAGGATGCAATGGTCACTATTCTCTCGGTTCGCTCAGGTCTTCGGAAACTTCGTCGGCTGAACCCCAAATTCTCTAAATTATGGAATAGCAACGACGACAGGAGCGGGAGGTCGTTCAGAATCGTATGTATTATGTGTTTTTACGCATCTCTACTAACACTCGTAGCTTCAACACACCAAGCATGACAAATACGCACGCCCTCTAGTGCCATTCAAGCCCTCAGGGGAATGGCACGCCCTCGCAACCTCACTGACTAACTCAGATATGAATGGAACTCCTACGGTATTAATATGTGGACCCAAAGGATCAGGTAAATCAACTTTTGGAAGATATCTCTTGAATTCGTTTTTGTCCCGGAAATCAGGGTCGAATGGGATCGCGTTCCTGGATCTGGACCCTGGACAGCCAGAGTTCACTCCGCCAGGAGAAGTTTCGTTGCATCACATTCGCACATTTAATCTTGGCTCACCCTTTACACATCCAACTATAGCTACTGGTTCATCCGATACTTGTATACGTTCTCATTACGTAGGCCATATTTCACCTCGAGAGGATGTGCTTCATTATACAGCTTGTGCGCAGGAGTTATACAGTACCTTTCAGAAGACACTTAAATCTAAAGGCTGTCCACTTATTATCAATTGCTGCGGATGGGTTCAAAGCTCAGGCTTAGAACTTCTTGAAACATTCGTCCAACGATTTAATTTATCGGATGTGATTTACACAAGCAATCTTGGTCCCCCAGAAGTTATTGAAGTCCTGACAGAGTCATGTAATCGCAAGAACAGCAGATTACACATTCTTGCTTCCCAGGAACTACCTTCGCCAATGCGAACGGCTTCGGAACTAAGGATAATGCAGACCATGTCATACTTTCATATCGACAAAGAGCTAGGCAGCAATCTATTCTGGGATGTGACCCCACTGTATCTCATTCATCCTTATGTTCTCAAGTATTCTGGAGCGAAGCAAGACATTATGGGTATAATGGTACTTGGCCAAGAGAGATCGGGATCTAATCTCAAGGATGTGATCAACGGGCATACGCTTGCTCTAGTGGCAATCGAAGACCGAAAGGCTTTACCACCATCGGCGTACCAATCTAACGGGTTCTCTGCCGGAGAAAGTGCAGATAGCAACACAAGTGAAATAGGTGATGAGCCTGAGGTTGAAGAGGATGTTGATGCAGAGTTCTACGCGAACTTGATATCTAAAGAGGAAGCCGAGCTTGGATTCTCATTCTTGCGGATGAAAGAAGGCAGTCGATCACCCGCTGTACGGCGCAACCAAGGCGGTCTACCGTATCTATTCTATGGTAACGGCACCAATGTCCCTCTAGACCCTTCAAAATCTCGAGTGGTCGGCCAGGTCCTTGTAAGAGGAATAGGAAGTAAGGAGAACATCGAAATCCTTACACCTATCCTCGAAGACGAGTTGGAGTCACTGAGATCTAGAGGTACGCCTCTAGTATTAGTCAGAGGAGCTGTAGATACTCCCGGGTGGAGTTACCTTGAAGAGTACTACGAGGCCAAGGCATTCAAACGTGATCATGTCAGGTGGAAGAAATTCTGCGATAAGCACGGACCCCAGAGCGACGACGATAGTGACTCACCTGCAGAGTTTGACGTTGAAGCTTTTGCCATGCGAAGCCCTTGGGTTGTTGTCAAACCTAAAGATAAAAGTGTCAAATCAAAAGGCAATAAGGCCTGGAAGGCTAGAAGGAATATGACGACTAGTGACGGGAGTAAAGCCGCATAAACCCAATATAGCTTTTTTAACCGGTACTGAGCATCTGTTCACGTGCCGACCAGAACAACCATTAGCCAAATTAAAAGACATGGCAAACCACAACAGGCCGGTTCCAGGTTATATGACACGAGATCATGAAGCTCCAAACCTTGAACATCGTAGGAACACGCGATGTCTCAGTGAAATATGCAGAGATCTTCCACAAAACCTGTTTAAATACAACCCTAGTTCTCGTCTATGGTAAACTCTAATTCATAGGTATCATATCACATTCATGAAATCCACTTGAGTAAATTGTACGCGTCTTTAATGCCCTTCACTAGATCTTCTATGTGTCACTCTAGAACCAAGACGCCATTCCTTTGGATATCAGCATTCTTCATCTATTAGTCTTTGAACGGAATGTTTATGCTAAATTTCAAGGTTCTATGATGAATGCTCTTCGTCATACTGTCGTATGCAGGACACGTGGTCACAAGCATGGAATTTGATTTAATTTCTGTGTCTTTCTTGCGCGTGCTCAAGCGTAAATGCGAGATTAGATTTCCAAAACGTAATGTATCACGGGTTGTATTATGTTTAGTACATTATTAATTAGGGCTACATTTTAATTTGAATATAATTTGAATATCTCCCGACTTCTCAGCCGAGGATATACTTAGTAGACTTGGCTCCTTCCGGCGGAGTTGTTGAACAAGGAAACGTTTCCGAAATAAAGAGATCTGCATAGATCTTTCTACCTCTATAACCGTGTTCCTTGAAGATCTATCTGTTTATGGATAGACGAATGAGCACCTCAGAGAACCGCATTGTTCACGTCGGCATAGAGTAACAGATCGTGACCCTGAAAGTGCCGGAGCTTGCTTGGCAAGCGAGGCGGGCATGCGGGACGCGTGGGGGGTTTGCGAAGACGAAGATCAGGTCTAGAGCGCATAGAGAAAGAGGCTAAGTGAGACCGCGCGGAGGCAGCCCCGGGGGGAAGGTGAATTGGCTGGTACCCGTTATTGACCTTTTGCCGTGCGATAATTGGTGGCTTGGGCTGCAATAGCGGGTCTTGGCCCCACAGAGCGCTCCCGACCGAAGGGCCCAGAGGGTCTTCTTTGTTGCTGAGGCTGCTGAGTCCCACGCACATTCCAGCTTTCCGACGAACACCGCACCGCACCGCCTCGCCTCACCCTCACCTCCTCACTGTCCTAAGGCTCTCACATCATCCGTTCGCCATTCGGTACTTCTTAACCTTTGGTCTGCCTTCTTCACGGTCGCAGAATAGTTTCATACACACACCTCATCATCCTGTATCATTTTACTTTTACTGGAAAGCAGCCTCTTGTCTTCCAAGGCTCTTACCTCTCGCCACCCAACAGAGTTGCAGCGTTTGAGTAGACCGTCCATCACACCCTCAGCTGTGCCACGAGACGACCTGTCGCGCGCACACACGATCCGAGCACGCGGGTACGGCTCTTGATTATCGATCTGCTCACGCACACCCACCACCACAAAACCAAACACCACCCACGAATCCACAACCGATCGTATGACCATGTCCCAGCCCGCTGGTGGCTAAGTATGGTATACTCCTAGTCGTCGCAAGAGAGATGGACTTTATTGTAAGTCGCTTGCCGACATCAGGGACACCCCGACGCTGCCCACGAGATCCGTACCGTCCCTTTGGGTCGCTATGCCTTGTCTCGTCGCGATTTCCCTGATTCGGAACAAACTCCACGTGGAACCTTGCTGATCAAACTTCCCCCCATAAACAGCTGTCTCTGGCTCATTTCTGTGAGCTTCACGGACCGACCTCTGTGCTCTGCACCCAAGTTTTACCTTTCGAGTGCGCTTCTTGCTTGCCGACCTCTCCGTCGTCCTTCTCGCCCTCCTCCCACTCCGACGTCGAACCGGCTTCCTATTTCTCGCGACCTCAGGAGAGGCGCCCAAACAGTGCTGGTCATGGAACACTTGGTATTAGTGACGGCGACCGTTGTGCAAGCTGTCGGATGAGCCTTCCCGATGACTCTCAAATAGTCTCGGAGAATAACAAAAAGGTGTTCAAGGATGAAAAGGACCGTCATCCTTTGAGAACAAGGGAGGATGTACATGTATGCAATGCGTTGGATGCCGGTTTCGATGATGAAGATTCCCACTTCCATTTCCCTCCAGCATCGATGCGTTCCGCAAACTCGGATGCATCCTGCCATAACCATCGGCTAGATTATATTTCTAGTCCCAGCCCTGGTGATTCAGATACATTCTCCAGTCTGAGAAGGGCAACTATCCGAACGTTATCGGGAGAACAGCTTCCGAGAGGTCAAACTTCTGGCCCTCTATGGTTTGGAGATTCTGTCTCCGGGTACACCATTGCGTACGTGTTTAGACTGGCAGACATGCATGCCAGAGGACGTCAGCGATATTACGCCCTGCTTGCTCTAGCCGGAAACGACCCACAACGAGCATTCGAATCCTGCACGATGATCTGGGCATTCTTCGAACAGATTGCAATGCATATCGTCCGAACCGCGGAAGAAGTTTCAACCAGATCCGCCCTCGAAGATAGTCCACCCGACAGAGGCCAAATTACGCCTATATCGTCATTCTTGACCGGACGAACCATGGACCCGGACGGTTTTCCTCGTCGCGGTGTAGCCAATGTTCGTGCCAACGGCATAGCCGAGCTGGTGGATAACGATAACTTCTTTGCTGAACTTCACGTTATGTTCGTCGGCATACTTCAGGAGCTTGGTCGACTTCTCGGTGGTATGCGTGTGAAGCCTGCGGTGGAAGTATCGGTTGTTGGTGAGACTGAAGAACAGTCTCAGTCCTGTAGCCAGAAATCTGTCGAGCGTAGCTTCCCACCAGCTACATCTGATAAGGGTAAGCTTTCGACGTCTTCTGCAACAAATAGCATCCGCTTTTCGACGCCGATGCCCAGCCCGACTATTGTTAGTCACCGGCAAACCGTTGTGGTGTAATTGCTGCTGTCTTTAACATGATATTTGATGGCATTGATGATGAATGGGGCTTAATTTTCTTTTCTTTTCCCTTTGGCTTGCTTTGGGACCTTGGGCTTCCGAGACGGTAACTTGCTTTGGTTTTTGTCTTTGGCGGTTTTTCATTTGCATGGTTACTGCATAGCTATGTGCTCTAGAGATACCCAGTTAAAGCGGTGGATTTCATAGGTGCGAGGTACTAGCAGTCCTGTTATGGAGGATATGAAGGAACGAATGAAGTTTTCAACACTCTTCGAAGTGGTGGTAAAAGACAGTATTGTGCGTGTCAGAGTTTGAAGTATCATTGTGAAAATTTAAAAAAGGGCCGAAATGCAGTCTATGACTCTATTATGAGCCTCCTAAAGCTAAAATGTGCAGCCTGGCTACCTATTATTTCTGATGCCAAGGCGGATTGCCCATCCGGCAAGGCGCTGGGGCGGTTTTGCCCGACTCCCCGCGCGCACCGACTCGGTAGGGCTCAAATCAAAAGTCCGCGCTTCATGAAATTCTGGTTGCAAATTTACGCCCGCAAAACTCTCTGACTACATAAACTCAGCATGGGCTCGTTCGACTTTGCGCCTGAACGGCCTCCTAGGATAGAGGAGATCCTTAATGGCTTGGATCGGTACAATCCCGAAACTACCGCCGAGTTCAAGGACTATGTGACGCAGCAGTGCGAGGATGGGACCTACGACTGTTACGCCAACTTGGCTTTGCTGAAGCTGTAAGTAATGTCGCAGGCACTGCATGTTTGGTTCAATATACTGTGATGATCAACTTTAACGTTTCCTATTACCTGAGGGCAGGTTATAGACTCTGAACCAGTCTCTGTCCCTTGAAGCCGCATTATTAGCTCTATCTGAAACCCCTAACTCGATGTCTTGCCATTATATATATTCTAATCTGCAAAACATGTCACTGACATCTTGTTCCATAGATACCAGTTCAACCCACATCTCTCCAGCGACGAAACCATCACCAACATCCTCGTCAAAGCCCTCACCGTCTTCCCAACCCCCGACTTCTCCCTCTGCCTCCACCTCCTCCCTCCACACATCCTCCACCCGGCCTCGTCAGCATCCGCCCTACCCGCCGCGGGCGACGCCCCGCTCTCCGAGGCCGTGCAGAAACTGTCGGTCCTCAACAGCCTCCTGTCGGAGGCCAAGTACAGGGAGTTCTGGACGACGCTCGAGAGCGACGACCTCTACGCGGACCTGACGGCGGACGTGTCGGGCTTCGAGGAGCTGATGCGCGTCCGGATAGCGGTGGTGGTGGGCCAGAGCTGCAAGGAGATCGAGAGGCCCATGATGGAGAGCTGGCTGAGGCTCAAGGGCTCCGACTTTGAGAAGTTCATCGCCGAGATCTGCGGCTGGGGCCTGGATACCTCGCAGCCCGATGTCAAGGGCGGGATGATTGTCGTGCCGGAGTCCAAGGAGAACCAGGCTAGGAGCACGGTTATCCGGGAGAATGTTCAGTTCGATCGTGGGTGTTGTGTTCCAATTTTACTGGACCTTACTGATGACTTTGCAGAATTCTCGAGGGTTATTCGGAGAGCTTACGAGCAGCCTGCATGAGCGGCGACCATATGTTTGTTTGATGTGTTTATGATTTTATGGTTGGTCAATGGCTATATGCTGCCATTCAGAAGATATGTGGCTTAAACCGGGCATTGGCTCCGTTACCAGCGAGATATTTGCATGAGCCTCGAAAAGTCTGATGGAAAAGCATCGTTTCTCATCAAGGGATGATATTTCCAAAAGTAGAGGTATTTTGATGGCTAGCTTGTTGCGTAGATGCCCAACGCTTGCTAAACGCCTACCTTTGTGTAACAAAAAAAGCTTGATACCTATCAAATATTCTCAAATCAATGAGCTGCTCAGTTCAGAAGATGTTTCAACCATTACTATAACCAGTTCGAGGATGCAGAGATATTAGATTCAATCAGACGCCATCGACATTAGGTCTATACTACTTGTTTGGCACCGTCAACAGCACACTCCGTTGGCTGTAGTGCCATTTTTCGGTGCTCTGCTCACAGTGGAATGTTGTCCAATCTTTCTACCCGGAGTTCGCTGCCCTCCAATCACTGCGCACCAATGCATTTTGTGTGTGTGCAGTGGCTTTTGGCGGGGTCCGGCGTAGCGACTGTGTGGTGGTGGGCGGTGGTGAGCGATCGCGGGGCACGTTATCGATGTGCCTGAGTAAAAAAAAGACCCGAGCTCGGCCCCGCTACTGTTCTTTCAACGGGTGAGGTACGACACGAGAGAGCACAAGAGGGAATAAGGAAAAAGCTTCCAGCTTTCACACCGCTTTATTACATCTTCTAGAGCTCTTAAAACTTCTCTCTTCCTTCTCCACCTTCCTCCATCATTTCTTCCAGCTCAATTCCAATTCCCCGTGTAATCTAATCTCTCCAACCGTCAACATGGCCACCTATGCTCCCAACGTAAGGAAGTCGAGACTCCAGTGGCGAACGGATACTGACATTGGCACGACAGATCATGGAGGCGTCCCTCAAGACGCTGGATCCTGAAATTGACGAGATCATGGTATGCGAAGATCCAATTCGGAGCTGCCTGGCCTCAAGAAGCTTACAATCTCTTTAGAAAAAGGAAATCCAGCGTCAGCGCGAGTCGATTCTTCTCATTGCTTCCGAGAACATCACCTCGCGCGCCGTTTACGATGCTCTGGGCTCGCCTATGAGCAACAAGTACTCCGAGGGATACCCCGGAGCTCGCTACTATGGTGGTAACGAGCACATCGACTCCATCGAGCTTACCTGCCAGGCGAGAGCTCTCCAGACCTTCAGACTCGACTCGGAGAAGTGGGGCGTCAACGTCCAGTGCTTGAGTGGAAGCCCAGCCAACTTGCAGGTGTACCAGGCAATCATGAGGCCACACGACAGGCTCATGGGCCTAGATCTTCCCCACGGTGGACATTTGAGCCATGGCTACCAAACCCCGACGAGGAAGTGAGTTTGAACGACCGGTCAGATACGATGGCCATGAACTGACAACACCCTAGGATCTCTGCTGTCTCCACCTACTTCGAAACCTTCCCCTACCGAGTCAACCTTGAGACTGGCATCATCGACTACGAGACCCTAGAGTCTAATGCCCTGATGTACCGCCCCAAGGTCCTAGTCGCTGGTACCTCCGCCTACTGCCGCTTGATCGACTACAAGCGCATGCGCGAGATTGCCGACCTGGTTGGCGCGTACCTGGTGGTCGATATGGCCCATATCGGTGGCCTGATCGCTGCCGGTGTCATTCCCTCTCCCTTCGACTACGCCGATATCGTCACAACCACCACCCACAAGTCCCTACGTGGCCCCAGAGGCGCCATGATCTTCTTCCGCAAGGGAGTCAGGAAGACGGACGCTAAGACTGGCAAGGAGATCTTGTACGACCTGGAGGGTCCCATCAACTTCTCCGTTTTCCCCGGTCACCAGGGTGGACCACACAACCACACCATCACCGCCCTTGCGGTGGCGCTCAAGCAGGCCATGTCCCCCGAGTTCAAGGCCTACCAGGAGCAGGTCATCAAGAACGCCAAGACTCTTGAGATTGAATTCACGAAGCTCGGCTACAAGCTCGTCTCTGGTGGTACCGACTCGCACATGGTTCTCCTCGACATGAGGCCCAACGGCATCGATGGTGCCCGTATCGAGGCTGTTCTGGAGCAGGTCAACATCGCCTGCAACAAGAACGCCGTACCTGGCGACAAGTCCGCTCTGACTCCCGGTGGTATCCGTATCGGTGCCCCTGCCATGACTACCCGAGGCATGAACGAGGCAGACTTTGCGCGTATCGCCAACTACGTCCACCAGTGCCTCAACATCTGCAAGTCGGTTCAGGGTGCGCTGCCGAAGGAGGCCAATAAGCAAAAGGACTTCAAGGCCAAGGTTGCCAGCGGCGAGGTTCAGGAGATCAACGATCTTAAGAAAGAGATTGCTGCTTGGGCCAGCACCTTCCCTTTGCCGGTTTAAGTCAGTCGGCAGCTTTTACTTAACTTCATTTTGCATTAATTTTTGGGGATCTCGTTGGTTCAACACATAAATGCATCCGGGGGTTCTAATATTGGCGTTGTGTGTCTCTCTATGTATATGTGCGGCATCGAAGGGGAAGGTGTCGCCTAGGTCGAAAAGCGGGCATGATATTGAATACCAAGGAATGGGAAACTGAGGGAAAGAAGGAAAGAGAGAGAGAGGAAAAAACAACGCTTCAACACTACCCCAGTTTTCTCAGACGAATAACTGGACTATAGATAGAATCAACTACCTAGTTTATAGTTGGGTAGGGGAGTCTCTTATGCTTGGCTCTCCTAACCCTTTAACAACATGTAACAGAGCCGCAGAGGACTCTTTCATGAAATTCTTGTCCGTTGCCTCAAGTGATGCCTCAAGTGCATGTGTCTTCTCTTGCTTGACCCGTTGCATTGGTAGAGTCAGAGTGCTTGCTCACTTATAGGCATGCATATAGACACGACTCGAAGCTGCTCATTCTTGTCTTCCACAGTAGTAGCTGGGTATGAGCATTCCACCAGCACTTTCTCTCTCTCTCTCTCTCTCTCTCTCTCTCTCTGTGCCCTCATTTTCATCCGGTCCCTCGAAGATTGCTCTTCAATTCTCTTTATTTCTCCCTAGCTCTTCCTTCCCGAAATCCTTATTTTACTCAACCCACCCAACGTCCACCTACACCTACCCAACTTCACTCGACCAACACTCAAAACCTGCCCTCAAATTTCTTCTCTTCTCCTCTTCCTCTCCGTCCCTAACCCTTCACCACCCATCACACCCCGTCCCTAACGCCCCCCCAGACTTGCCCCAACCTCTCGATCCGCGCCTCCACCTCCCGGATCTCCGCCTCCTGCTCCTCCAGGCTGCGCTCCACGTCGGGCATCTCCGCCACCGCCGCCCGCGCCGCCGCGATCCGCTGTTTCACCGCGCCCAGCTGGGCAGGTAGATCCTTAGCCGCAAGCGTGCCCGCGCCTCCGACCCCCGTGCCTGTTGTGCCCGTGCCTAATGTTGTGCCTAGTGTTGTGCCTGTGCCTGCTGGGCCGGCGACCCCCGTGCTAGAGCTGTTGGTGTTGGTGTTGCCTGGGGCCGCGGGGGTGGCGATCGTGGGGGGTTTGGTGGTGGAGGGGGTGCTGATGGGGGCACCTGCTGTTGTGGTAGTGGTAGTGGTTGTTTGGGAGGAGGTGAGTTGGGAGGTGGTAGGGGCGGTTGTTGTAGTGGCGGGAGCAGCGAGGGAGGTGGTGTCGTCTGTGCTGAGGGTCGAGAGGGTTTCGAGGAGAGGCGGGATTATGTCGAAGACGGAGCCTGGGGGTAGCGTGGGTGGTGTTTGGTGTGGTGGTTGTTGTGGTGGGAGTGCGGATGGCATTTTCTTTTCTTTTCTGTTTGTGTGTTCTCCTTTGGCTGACTGTCCTCGTTCTCTTTTTCCCGTCTATGCGAGCGATGGATGAATGGGGAAGGTTTAGGATGGAGAGGGACGACAATTGGCTGATGAGTATAGAGATTCCCCACGCTCGGGAACTGGGGAGATGGGAGCCGGTGGAGATTTCGGGCTCGTGGGCGTCTGTCGTCCGAGAGTTATGAGAGTTTGACGTGTAGATCTGTCTCTCTTTTATTTTTCCTAGTCGTGGTGGCGATGGTGGTCGTGGCCTCGTGGGAGGTTGAGGCAGCTTCGAAGGATTGTTTTGCTTTGATGGTGGCGCGCCCCGTTCGGCTAGGTAGCGTCGTTTTTTTGTCTGTTCGGGCGTGTTTTGGCGAGCTTCTTTATGTGACGTCGGCCGCGGGGGCCGC